>PVJA010005178.1:24372-68811 GCA_004027025.1 Myocastor coypus | reverse complement strand
ATCCTCCTGTCCTGGCCTCCCAAGCCCTGGAATTATAGGTATGCTCCACCATTCCCCACAGGTCATTTTCATCTGTAGGTTAATTTGTCTTTTGTTAAATGGAACACAAGCGTGGCTAGGTAATCTGTTCTGTTCTCTGCTCTGCTCTGTTCTGTTCTGTTTTGTTCTGTAAAATGAAGTATGCTAGAATATGGCAAAGGCATCAGATGTTACCTAAAGACTTAACTTCTAGATCTCTCTTCAGGCATAGGCACCCATTTGACAGTTGCTGAGGGCTCACAGCTGTGCCTCTCAAGAGCCTTGTCCCCAGGCAGGGCACAACTGCACCTAAGACTTTGGGGACTATTAGTGGTCACTGTCTGGCTGATGGGGAGTTCCCAAAGCTTGGGTCCTCTCCTTTTGAGACAACTCTGAGGGCCCATTCCCAGTTCCAGAGCATCCTATAGCTTTAGTAGAGACCTCCATAGAAACCATACCACAATGCAGATTTTTCTCTCTTGCTTTTCTTGTCCTTTCTTCTCATCTTTACAGCTGTATACATGGCATTTCGCAACACTCTTGAGGTCCTGTAATATTTAGTCTCTATATGTCTCACTCATATACCAAATTCTTCTTTTCTGCCAGGGAAGTTTTCTGCCATGTCCTTTGTGAACAGTTCTTCGTATCATTTGTGCTATCTCTTGCTTTTTCATTGACTCCAATCAATCTTAAGTTAATATTTTCTGCCTCATCTAGAAACTGCAAGATTGATTCTTCATCATCTGTGCTATTTTTAAGAAATCTTTTTCTTTTCAGGATCCCTAATCACAAACCTTGTCATCTATAACAGAGATCCTGTCCTCACATTGGCTTAATCTACTATGGATTCTTTCAATGGAGTTTTTATTCTGCTGGATATCTGCTTGAATCTGCCTTACAGACCCCATTTTTTTTTTCTATGTTGAGCTCCCATAGTTTTGATCATTTGCTTATACTCCTATTTTTTTTTTTGTCTGTTTCTGCTCTAGACTATCTAAGCATGTTTTTCATTGTAAACGCCATCTTTGTGGTTGAGAGATTATTTCTGATTTGATTTTATCTAGAGCCTCATTCAATTGCTTTGTCGTTAGCACTTCAGAGAGGCCACGTGGGTGGCTTTTGGATTGTCCCACCTCACTGCCTCCTTGGCTTCCCTTTGGTGAAGTGGATGCCTGGGCTTGCACCTTATTGTCTCTTCATTTTCTTTTCTTTTTTTAAATCTCAATTCCTAAAGTGATGTTCATAAATTGCCTATGGTGGGTTGCTTTCTTGCTAGTATTTAGAACCCTTAGGAAATGATGACTTCAAGTTACCTTCCAGGTTTTTGGGATTTGAGACTATTGCAAGATCCTTTCTTCAGTTTGTTGAGAATGAGATGTTGCTGCCTGTTTAGCCCAGCCCCTGGATCTTTGGCACTCTGCCACAGTATTTCCTGCGACCTTTAGTTAATCTCTGTCTTGGAATACCAGGAGGAACAACTATTTAGTACGATTATGTCACTTTTTGGTTACAGTGCTACTGTCAGCAACAACAGCAGCATTAAACACAACCGAGAAAATGACAAACTAAGATAACCATTAATTTGGCCTCTTTAACCATATGAACTAGATTTTGTGGTTATATAACAAAATCTAAAACAAACCAGAAAATTGTATGCAATATACAAGTCCATAATATGTCAATTTTCCCTTCAGGGGTTAAAATTAAAATGGATTAGGGAGAAAATAGAGAAACAGAAGAAGAGGAAGAGATTAGAAATAAGACTGGAGGACAAAGGGGACCGCACTAACTGAGAAAATGGTACAGAAAACTAGAGGTAAAGCCAGAAGGAAGAGATAAAAAGAACAGAACAGAACTACCACCACAAAGAGGCTAGAAACCATGTACACAGTCATAAAAATAAGCTCAATGAAGGAGAAAACAAAAAACAAATGAAAGAAATCCACTTCAAGTTTTGTATCTGCTATCACTGGTAGACAGCATAAGGAGACAGAGTCCAAATCCATGTTGATTTATTCCAGCAAGCCAGCAGTAGCTTTCTTGGCAGGGAAGTGGATAATCTCAGTGTGCCTGTACCTTCTGGCTAGACCAGACTGATTTGGCCTGCAGCCACCAACACACCTTCTGTGTGTCTTAGCCAAGCTAGAAGCAGCTAGAGTAAGCAGCTGCTGAGTTCTGAGCTCAGGCGGCCCCTCTCTATGACTACTCACATTCAATTGCTCTTTCATGAAGGATGACTGAGCCCTGAGCACTCATTGCCAGCTAGGGCCATCCATTATGTCCACTAGGTCCCTCCACAGCTTCAAGTTCCCAGCAATCTCCACGTGTCCACAAGTTTGAATCTCTCCCCTTGTGCAGTGGCTACCTCCTCCTTCTTTGCTGAAGTTTCTCCCTTCACTTACTCTGTCGGCTTCAATGTATGCTTGAGATACTTCCTGGGTCCAGGGGACCCACCTCCATCCTGCTTGTCTTCCTTACATTGCTAAATTCCAGTGTCTGAGTGACAGTTCTTAGAGAGACTTTTTCTCTGCTGCTCACCACTCTGGCATGTTGGTGCTCCCTCAGTATTTGGTTTCATAGAGCCATAGATGCAGGCATCTTTCACACATATATGGTAAATCAGTCTTCCATTCCTCCAACCTGAATGTTAACTGGGCCAAAAACTACAATTTAGCAATACTTCAGTCTTTGCTATCCACAGGAGAGGTCTCTCCACCATGAATCCAGTTGTGCTCTGTCATCTAGTCTGGGGACTGCTTATCCATCCCAGGGTCAGATGAGTATGAAAAGGGGACACCAGTACATCTCTGTGCCTTCATCATTGCTTCAGTGAGGAAGGACACTGCCTAGTGAACAGACTTCCCCAAACCTTTCTAGTCAACTTCACAAAGGAAACCACTGAATTGTAGAATTTCAAAAGCATATGAAAACTTGAGGTTATTTCATCCAGCAATTTAAAACCTGCAATCCATAGACTTTCAGAGAAAAAATAGCCTTTATATTATTCTCAATATTTTTAAAAGACAAATTGAAATTGTATTTTGCATTTCATAGCAGGAGTGAACAGATCATCAATATCAAAAACTCAGTTTATTATTAAGTTCAGTCAATGCACTAAGTTCTCTGTAGGTGCTACACTTTGGAGGTTAAAAAAAAAAGAAAACGAAAAATGAAGTAAAGAATAGAAGATGCATATGTATTTTCTTTCTTTCTAGAGAGAAAGGAAAAAAATTAAGTAAAAATTTCCCTCTCCCTCAAATTGGCTTTTTCCATGTCATCATACCTCAAAACCCAGAGATGACCTGGAAGCAGTATGGACTGGAGTAAAAAAATTTTGATCTCATTGAAGATTACTGGGTTCAAAACCTGGGCTTTGTCACTTATCACTTATTAGCTGTATGATCTTAGTCAGGGTGATTTTTTTTTTTAACTTTCACATTTTATTTAGTCTTTCAGGTTCTTACACTAGCAAAATAATATGTTTGCACATGCAGGTTTGATTTATTTCACTAATGAGTATGGTCCCTATAAAGAGCTCAAGTTTATTTTCTTTTAAAAAAATATTTACTTGATACAGGGTCTCGCTATGCAGCTCAGACTCGCTGTGATCCTCCTATCTCAGCTTACCCAGTGCTGAGATTACAGACCTGTACCACCATCCTGGTTTCAGTGGCCAGCACAGCATGCGGTACCAGGGATTGAACCTGGGGATTTGCACTTGCCAGGCAGGCACTTAGACTGCTGACCTATCTCTCCAGCCCATTATTTTATTTTATTTTATTTTATTTTATTGAGTCTGCAGGATCTCAGTACACAGATCAGACTCATAGTGATCCTCCTGTTTTCAGCCTCCCAAGTGCTGGGATTACAGGTGTATCCACCATGCTCCATCTCAGTTGCCATCTCTGCGTGCCAAATGGGGTGGGGCCAGCACAGCAGACCTGGGGATCAAACCCCAACCGTTGTACTCTGCCTATGCAGGTGCTTTAGTCTGCTGAGCTATTTGACTGGCCCTATTTTATTTTAATAGCTCTAAAATGAAATAAAATAAATAAAATAAAATAGCTGTAAAATGCTATTATGTAAAAACATCACATTTGTTTTATCCATTCCTTAGCTGGTAGGCATTTGGATTGTTTCTAAGATTTAGCTGTGACAACTTGCACTGCTATAAACACAGGTGCACATGTACAGCAGGTCAGGCTGTTTCAATGGTGACTGAGTTTCCTCCTCCATAAAGTAGAGATGCTAATCACAGTACCTCTCCCACGCTGGTTTAACTATAAACCATATACCATATCACAAGGAGCCCTTAAAGCAGAGTACTATATGGAAACCGTTGACAGGCGCCAGCTTCGATAATCTTGGTTTCAAAAGACCTAAAAGCCAGTATGGTTTCCAGCATGGTTCTTGGGAGCCCTGTGTGAGAAAAGTACTGTTAAGCTTTAGGGTTCAATGCCATGGGGGAGGAGGCGTAGAATATCACTTCTACCTGTGTAGGGTGAGCTTTGGACAGTGGCTCCTCACTTCTCAATAATCCTTGTTTTATTCCCCAGATGTCTTTTCCATAACAATTCAGCCATTGTTTTCCATTAAAATCCTAAGTCCCAGTATTCTAGAAAGAAAGAAACATGAATTTATTTGTTGGGAAAGGAAATGGGTTGTTTGTGTTCAGATGTGATAAACGCAAGAAAGCCTAAGTTCTGGAACTTCAAAAAAAAAAAAAGAAAGAAACATGAATTTAAATGGCACCTTATTTGAAAGGAGCAATAGATACTGTGAAAAGGGAATGAATCTGTCCAAAAGGAAGGAATTACTGAGATGAGCAGCAGGATGGGGTGGGAGATAGGCCTTGGATAATTGTATTGTGGCCTTCTGATGGTGTATGGACAGGAGCAATTTGTGCTTCTTTTTCTTTTTCTTTTTTTTCCTCTCTCTCTCTTATTATTTTTATTTATTTTTTCTCTCTCCTTAAATTCTTATAATTTTGTTTCTTTTTCCAAGTCGCATGCATATATCTGATAATCTAAACAACTAAGTTGAAGACAACACTATGCAATTCAACAAATATTGTCAAAGTTATATTTTGTTTAGTGAAATTTTGCATCATTCCTAATTTTTTATTATTACTATTTTGTATTCTCCTTTAAAAATAAAATAAAAAAGGCCATCCAGATATTAAAGTGGATTAAAGTGCTTGCCTGGGGAGATGCTTGGACCAGTGGTTTGATCCCCAGCCTGCTGTGCCAGCCCCGCTCCCGGGGCCTGAGATGGTGGCTGAGACTGGGTGTGGTGGTGCCCACCCGAAATACCAGCACTTGGGAGGCTGAACACAGAAGAATCACTACAAGCCCAGTCTGTGCGGTGAGACCCTGTAGACCCTGTACTAAACGCATTAAAGAATAATAAAATAAAATAAACAGCACCGCATAATAACTAGAGTAACATCACCTGTATGATCTCCTCATAACAGGTAAGTGTCCGTGGCTGAACCATTGTGTGAACCATCGTGTCAACCATGGTGTGAACCAGGCAGGCTCCTTCTGTGCCCTGAATCACCCATCTGTTGCTGGAGGATCAGGAGATAATCACACAACTTTCTTGCCTTAAGGTTTAAAATTTTTACATTTATTGATTTAATGTACATTTACTCAACACCTAATAAGTGCAGGGCTTGATATCCGGACATGCTGAAAGGTAGCCATTGCCTCAGAGACCCAGTCAGAAGACACAAGACAAAAACCAGCCAGTCAGAGGTCCACAGGGGACACCAATAGGGGTACCAATCACCTCTGGTTAAAGAAAGACCCACCCAAAAAAACATAAACAAAGATGAGGAGACAGCCCGCTATCTGAGGTATGTGACACCACCAACGTTGTTGAGGCCATGCTGAGAAAAACTGCCAGAACTTTCTTTTACATGTTTCTCCGTCTTTATTTTTCAAGAAAGAAAGTCAGACAGATTCCACAACACACCAGGAGGGACACATCTGAATCCAGCCATGTTGGCAATTTCTCCACAGGTTAAGTAAAAGTGGTGATTGATTATATATATGTAAGTGTTAATGACCTGCATAAAGAAAGGTTAATTACAGATAGTATAACTAGTCAAGGCTGGATTAGCTTTTCTGGGAAGAAAAAGCAGATACCTAGGTGAGGAAGGAGTGGCCCAAGAGTCAGCCCTCCACAAGGAAATCCCTCACGTAGCTGAAGCCATCTCCTCCAAGGTTTCTTGTTAAGTTTTTGGCATGCTACCCGAGGCAGGCCAGAACACACACAGCACTAAGGTACTTATCTGCACTCATTGGCAGCCAAGTCCTTGAAGACTTTAGACAGGAAGCTTTGCTGGAGTTTGGAAAAAGGTGTCAGACTAGGAAGCTACAGGGCAGCAGTGCAGAGTGGGAGAGGGCTGGAGAGGATTTTCAATCGGGTGAGTTACAGCTAGGTATTTTCTTACCAGTCTACATTAGATTTTGGCAAAGTGTAGACACAAGCGTCCTAGACCTAACATACTGGACCTAAAACCTGTGCAGGTGATTTAACCACGCTTGCCTCAACTTCCTTGTCTGTAATGTAATGATCTACTGTCTTAGTTACTTTTTGCTCGTTGCTGGGACAAATACCTGACACTCAAAATGAAGGAAGGTTTATTAGCTCACAGTTACTGGAGGTTTCAGTTCATATTCGGCTGGCCCAAGGCTGAGTGGAACAGGGCAGAGAGCACCCAGCTCATGGTGACAGAACAGTGACAAAGGCAACTGACCAACCAGGGGAGCAGAGAGCAACAGCTTTAGTCTGTCTCTCTGTCTCTCTTTTTATTTATTTATTTATTTATTTATTTATTTATTTATGTCTTTTTGAGACAGGGTCTTGCTGTACAGTTGAGGCTGGCCTTGAGCTCAGTTTTGTAGCCCAGGCTGGTCTCGAACTCTCACCTATCCTCCTGCCTCAGCCTCCCGAGTGCTGGGATTACAGGCATGCACCACCATGCCCGGCTTTGTCTCTCTTTTTAAATTACATCAGGCTCTCTGCCTTAGCCTATCCTTAGCCTTAGACTACACCCATAATCCCAGAAGTACTTAAAACACATAATCCCAAGGATCATCAATCAAGTCTCAAACTCTAGATCAGTACTAAATCGCATAGTCCCAGTCCATCATGGATCAAGTCTCAATCTATAGAAGTCCCTGCCCCATGACTGCATGAGACTTTCGGGGGACAACTAGACATAAACCATAACATCTACGTTGTGGAATTCTGGTGAGGAGCACATGAGCTGATAATAGGAAGTGCTTAGAAGTCTTGGCACAAAGAAGCACTTCATCAAAATCTGCTATTTTTGTCGCTGCTAGACAGTGTGATTCCTTTGGAATTCAAGAAGAATTGAAACAGAGTAGATAATGGCAAGCTTTCCTAACTCATGATCTCGTGCCAAAAGTATTATTTTCTACTCTACAAAGCATTTCTCCATGTGTTATCTGGATTTTGGGATCTGTAAAATAAAAATTTAGGACTTTTTTTTTATAAGGCTGTCAGAGGGATTAAGGCACTTCATGTAATGTTCAGGGAACCTTAGTATCACTGTTTCATAGGTGCATACTCAGTAATCACTGAGTCAATGACTAAACATTACCCCCCTGATTGTACAGTGGAGCTATCCCTTATTTCTCAAAGATTCCTTTTCATTGATGGTGGTGGAAGGAAGGTGTGCACCTTGAGCCTCACATATGCTACTCTCCACCACTGAGCATAACCCCAGCCAATCTCCATCTTTTTCTTAATTTTATCAGAAGCTGAAGTTCAGAGTAGCTCAGTAGTTTGCCCAAAGTCAGCCAGCTAGTTAGGGAGAGTTGTGGTTATGAGTGCTGTTGTAAACAGGGATTACAAGGAAAAGGATTTAATACAGGACACATAATATATAGGATTATTTTATGATATTCACCCAAAGGGTCAAATGCAAAGGAGTGCTGGAGATCTGTCCACCCACTAGCGACCCAAAGAATCCAGCTGAAGACCTACAGCCCATGACAGTGTTCTTCAGCAGTGCAACTGGAGACTGAGAGCCCATGACAATGTCTCATGAAAGCCTGTCTCAGGGATCTTTGCTGCACAGGGCCCAAGGTCAGTGGTGGAAGCTACAGGATGCTGGCAGGATGAAGGATCTGTGCCAGGCGGCTGAGGGATCTGCAGTACAGCCAGGAAGAAATTAAGAACCAGAGCTCCCACAGCCACCCTCATCAATGAGGACCCAAGCTCCTCTGATGATGGGAACAGCTGAGTTCATATCAAGAACCAATTGAAGCAAGCTTCTCCAGGAGAATCAACAGCACACCCTCTCCCCCTCCAGTTCTCATTTTATGCTGCTGGCAATGACCCCTGGTGGGTCTTCCCACGACCACATCACTGATTTAGTTCAGCTAGGTGTTACAAAACGACTACTAGTGAACCCACCCCACATCCTACGAGTGAGCCAGATTCCTACCCTCAGGTTTTTCTGAGTCATTGGCATGGGTGGGCTTGTGCTTTGAACACCACAGCAGTGAACCGTTCTGAGGTGGAACATATGTGGACAATGCAGCTAACACACGTCTGTGATTTTTCTAAGCATGGTTTCTGCAGGGCTGGGCTGGGCTGAGCTGAGTCTTCTGGTAGCTTTCCATGGGCTCTGACAGTCAGAATTTTAGAAGGAAATAATCATGCCTTGGTGATTTCCAAAAATCATTGATAGCCTTCCAGGGATATCTTTCTTTTTTTTTTTTTTTAAACTTTATACTATGGCTGGCATGGCCTGCCCTGGGGGTGGGGCCAGCATAGCACGTGGTGCTGGGATTAAACCTCGGTCTCTGCGGTTGCCTAAGCTTGCCTAAGCAGGTGCTTTAGGCCACTGAGCTATTTCACCAGTCCTGAAGGGATATCTTTTTTTTTTTTTTTTTTTGTCTTTTTGAGACAGGGTCTCGCTATGCAGTTGAGGTTAGCCTTGAGCTCACTTTTGTAGCCCAGGCTGGTCTTGAACTCACAGCAATCCTCCTGCCTCAGCCTCCCTGAGTGCTGGGATTACAGGCGTGAGCCACCACGCCCGGCTCTGAAGGGATATCTTGACAGAGCAAAAGCAAAGCAGACCCCAGATACCCTATTGATGATTAAAATGTCAGTTTTAAAATATCGTATCTTAGATACTTTAACCAGAGTTAAAAATCAAAGGCAAAAAACATCAATCGAGCTCAATTTTCAAAGAAGGGAAAATCATGATTCATTTTTTTTACTTTTGTTTACTTAGGCTCAGTGTCCATTCACAGACTTCTCATCCCCCAAGCAGTGAACAGGAGGCTGTTCGTTCTGCCTGGCCACGTGTCCTTCAGATGGCCCCGCGTCCTGGCTCCTCACTCAGACCCTCTTTCGTGTCTTGGGATCTTTGCAGGGGCCTCACGACCAGTTAGCAGAGACAGCAGCTTGACAGTGCTGGCCTAATCCTTGCGAGGAAAGGGCTAGGAGCTGCCCCCTGCCAAGTGAGGGTCAACAGAGCCTTGGTCAGAGGACAGAACACATGCACTGACCGCAGACAACATTCGGGAATGCCAGGCAATACTGTTGGCCAAATGGGAATCGGACTTCTACCAGTTTCTGAAGACCTACTCGTTTGTTTCATGACCGTGAAGTGAATGTGCAGGGTTGCTGACTGCCAGACAAGCTGCTCTGGATTTAGGTTAGAAGAAAGGGAATGCAATCACCATGACAGAAAGCACTCAGGCCTTCCACATAGCAAGACACATGGGTTCATGACTGGGACTTAAGGAACACATACAGAGGACTCTGATAAAATACACATTTATTAGAAATTTTTCAGCAGCATCATTTCCAGTTATTTTTCTAATCAAGGTACATTTCCAAGTAATTACAATCAGTACTCAAAATATGAACAAATACTTTGAGAACACAGGAATAAAATAATCAGTAGTACATTTCGTCTATCCATCCATCCATCTATCCATCCATCCATCCATCCATCCATCCATCCATCCATTCACTTTCTAACAAATGTGCAAGATTAGCACAGAGAACCAGGAACGCTGCTTGCAGTGGAAATGCGTATTCCAGCCATGGTTCCTCTGCTGGAGACTCTACTGTCTAGTCTAGCGAAGAGCTGGGGTGTACAGTACATTCTGATAGCAATATACAGATTTAGGCAAAGGACCCAAATAAGGCTCAGTAAAAAATGGTTTCCCTTTCTATTCATGTTCCACTTAGGAAATAAATAGGCATTATTATAATGATATATTTTCACACAGAGAAACAAAAACCCAGTTGAGGCTTCATGAAACTGGTATTTCTTTTGCACCTCACTTCAAGAAAACACACGGATTTGGTTTTAGTGATTCAGTGAGACAAGCTCCAGTCCACCAACAGAAGGGGCTCATTTCACTAAACAGAGACTCAGTGTAAAACACTTGTGCCTAATGACATGGTTTCCTCATGGACAGTACAAATAAAATTGTCCACTTTGAAGCTTTGAGAGAACACATGAAACAGCATTTTCTGGGTAGATAACAGGAATATGCAGAAGGGTGAAACTGAATTGCTTTTCTGCCTTTTGTACTGTCTGAGGCATCTACAATCAAATCCAGGTATTTATACAGCAGATAATATCCACTATCAGTATCCATTAATCAACTTGATACATAATATAGAATATTAATTAAGTGCTGATGTATAAAACTGGATGCAAGAGTGAGGTCTGGTTTCCTTTCTTAAATAATTTCAAAAGAGACACAAATGGTGTCTCTTCTGCAGACATAAGACATGACTAATGGACCCCAGCCAATTCTTCTCCTTATTGGACCATGTATTATAATGATCGTCAATCAATTCCACAAATACTTTCATTAGCAAATTCAGTGATGTTATAATCTTTGCAAAATTTACAAATGTACAATATATTTATACTGTTACCTTCAGACGACTTCAGTGCAAAGATATACATACAGTACATCATGGTAATTATTTGTAAAAAATATGAAACAGCATAAGTAAAAAAAAGAGGGGAAAATATATATATTTTTATAAAGTACTGAATGTTAATTTTCCATTTGTTTGTAAAAAATATACGTGCAAAAGTATGTTTCTCATTATTCCCCCAGTGGCTGGCATGGCTATGTCTCAGAGTCTTCTTTCACAAGGTTTGCAGTGTCTTTAAAAGTGTCTTCCGTTGCAGTGTAGCCTGGAGATGGGCCTCCTTTCTGAGAAGTTTTAGCAGGAGGTGAGGGCGATGGAGGTGGTGCTGCAGCGGCATATTCTTTAGGGTCAGTGTCCATCTGCAACCACAGAAACAGGAAGTGGTCATTCACTCCCCTAACATGATTGGAAGCATTGAGTGAAGCTGGGTCTCTGTCAGCTTGCTCAGAACCAACTGAGTGTCCATATGTCCAATTAAGCCAAGCAGATGGTTTCTACAAAGAATATGCTAAAAACAAGTACTAAAACTTACCTCTGCATAGATGGGATTTTCAAAGTTGGTAGTTTGTTTGGGTTTTCTTCTGAAAATATTCCATTTTGTGGTCTGGACAAAAAGAGAAAAGCAAAAACTTTTGGCAATGGAGTTTTGTTTTTTTGTGATACTGGGGACTGAACCCAGGACCTTACGCTTGCCAGGCAGGTGCTTATGTCACTGAACTATATCCCGGCCCTGGAGTTTTGGTTTTTGGAATGTGCATGCACACATGGGCTTCTTTTCCCTCTGTCTAGGCCTTAAAATTTCTTCTCACTAAAAGACAAAACAACTTGGGACACAGATTATGTGGTATTTTATTATCCCTGAAGGTCTGTAGAAATCTCTGTGCTGTTTTCTTCTATAGCTTCAAAATGCCTCCTTGATTTGGAACATACAGCTTCAGAATCCGGACCCAGTATACCTAGAAGCTCTGCCATGCGGTGGGCTCCAGCCAAACTGCCCAAGAGGTTTTTGGAGAAAAAAGGATTCTGAGACTGCACAAAACTACAGGAAAATCTAGTTCTCATTTCTTACAACTTCTTGACTCAACCAGTTCAAGAATATTTCCTTTCATTTTATCAATTCCTCCTATAATCATCATTAAAAATAAACAAAACTGAAACAACAACAGAAAACAACTAGCATTCATCAGATGCCCCTTATGTGTCCGGGATTATTCTAAGAATTTAAAGGTTTCCGACTGGACCTGCTCAACAGCCCTCTCAGAGGGATTCTCATTATCCCAGAATGCTGAGTGCTGGTCATAGTAGACGACATAGCTCAAGAATGGGGTAAGAGCAGGCAATGATTCCTCAGGAACTCAGAGGCCCATAAGCTGAAGGGCCCAGTAATCACCCTAGAAAATAGCAGGTGGCCACGTTTGTTTTAAAAAAAAAAAAAAAAAGCCAATGGGGGACAATTAGGAGACAGACAGTTACTGTCACAGCCAGCTGAGGTGGCGCATGCGTCTGTGGGCTGTGTCTTGCTCTGAACATCCAGCATATGAAGCAGGGAGCACATGAAGGTGGGAGAAGAGGGCAAGGCCATTCATTTACTTGAAACATAGTGCCACAAAGGGAAGGCAGAGACATGCAAGTCTCGCAGCTTGAAGCTGGGAAGGCCAGAATTCTTAAAAAGCCATTGCTTCAGTACCAAGGGCTCCTTGCAGTTACGCAGCTACAATATGAACAGAAGCAATTATGCAGTGACTCTCACTTTTATTGTTGAGAAGTCCCATTCACATCAGTGTAACTTGTGAGCAATAATACAGCTGAGTCCTAAGAGTCCTTGTTTGTAAGTTTGAGTCTTTTCAGCATATTTACTGGTGAAAGGTAAATGTGCAAGACCTCTTTGCATATCATTAACATCAACTTCAGGTGATCTTAAATAAATGCCTCTATTGTTGTTTTATTATATGCTTTTTGTAGGCAGTGTCTCACTATGTAGTCCAGGCTGGCCTTGAACTCAAGATCATCCTGGGATTGCAAATGTGCACCTAGCTTGTCTCTCTTGCTTTTAAGCCAAGTGGCTGCCATTCTGTGCCCAAGGGACAACAGATACAGGAAGACCTGTGGGTACAGCACAGACAGCAAACCCCAGAGAGTTTCCGCACAACTGATGAGGACGGTAAGAGGAAAGAACAACATTCCACAAACACGGAGATGAGAGAGGGACTACAGCCAGAGAAGGGCGCTCTCCTCTGAAGTCTTTCTGTGCCCGGGGTGCTCTGAGGATGGAGGGTCAGGTCAGAGGTCTCTGCCTCTGAGTATTGACATTCAAATACTCTGGTGTCTATGAAAACTTAAATTTCAATATCCATTTTTAACATCATTTTTAAATAGATCAGACATAAAGGGAAAAAGTAGTCTCTTAAAAAGTATGAAACTGAGCATTGCTTTTTGTGATGAATGTGTGCCTGTGTGTGTTTGTGTGTGCACGTGTAGAGAAAGGAAATAAGTAATGGCTATGAAAATATAATCAGAGACCTTCAATATAAGCCCCTCTCAAGGGTTATCAACTCAGCTCATAAGCTTTCATTTTTACCCAAATAAGTAGAACAAAGACCAAGGTCTAAGGTGGCTCTTGGCTGAAAATTTAACAAGACTTCCAAGTTAACTCAGTAGATATCAGCTGTGTTTACAGAACATGCAACTTCAGAAACTGATTAAATGAAGGACACTAACTTAAAATTTATTTTTTTACATTCTACTTACTAAAAGTAGCCCCTTAGAAGTGAGACGTTCCACATCTTATTACTCTCACCTCATCTTATTACTCTCATCAGTGTGTGACGATTTTTGCAGTCAGAGTCACAGAAAATACTACTGGGACAGGAACACTGTACACGGGCCAGGACAATGAGCTGTCCCATCCAATACAATAATTGCTTTTATCTTGGGACAGTATTGAGGACTCCAGGGCCCAGAGGTAAAATGGTTTATCGAGAATCAAATAGGGTCAGGGATATAGCTCAGTGGCATAATCCATCTGCCCTGCAAGTGCACGGTCCCAAGTTTGAAAAAAGCTTTATTATGCCGGGCATGGTGGCACACGCCTGTAATCCTAGCACATGGGAAGCTGAGTCAGGAGGATTGATGTGAGTTTAAGACCAGTCTGGGGCCGGGGAGACAGTTCAGGGCCACAAGTCCCTACCTGGCAAGTATTAGGTACTGAGTTCAGCCTCCGGTTCTGGAAAAAAAAAAAAAAAAAAAAGATGGTCTGGAAGACCCTACAAAAGTGAGCTCAAGGCCAGCCTGAAGTGTATAGTGAGACCCTATCTCAAAAAGACAATAATAAATAAGTAAATAAATAAATAAAATAGCTAGATTTGTGCTAGCTGTCTGTGTCACTGAAACTAGCAATACATTTTCCAGTAGCACAGAGCTTTATGGTATACTTATCTGCTGAATTTTTTCTGCATTCCATAGCCAGATTACAAAGCCTCGGCAGGTTTGATAAAGAAACTACCAGATGGCCCTTTTGCTTCTAATCTTTATGATTAAATACTGTGAGTGGCACATTGAGGACAATGCCACTGGCTGTAAGACTGATCAGACAGTTAATCAGAAGGGTGAGCCTCCCCCCCCCCCGCAATAGATGGATAAAGCAGGTATAAATGAGTACCGCCTAGTGGTAAATACTGGCGATAGCAGTAGAACTAAACACATTTGCACGAAGAAGGATCTTTTGCATGTATCCTGACACAGGGAAATCTTAATTTATGCAAGGTAGATACCTCCCATTAGTGCTCCTGTTGTGCGCCTGCTGACTCCAGAAGCCTGCCCTTTGCGACATGATCCCTCACAGGTCAATCCCAACCCAGTGACTCCAAGGCACACATCACCTCAGGACTCAGTCCTTCCTACCTGAACTCCATCAGCATTCGGGGAAGCTGGAGTCAGCTCTGGAACTATCCCAGAAGGGCTGATGGGACTTCCATAATTCTTGTTTTCCACATTTTCAGAGACAGTCACCTGTGACTGTGAACATATTGAAGATCTTTAACCAGTTTTGAAAGAACTGAGTAATATATAAAATTTGTTGTAAGGTTGATCACCTCTTCAGTTCTGTTCACTGTCTTGTTCCCACATGGTCAAGTACCATTGGTATGAGCAGACCCAAATTCAGAACTACGCAGTACTCCCATCAACCCCCAAATCCAGAGCACTAAGTCATCTGTGCCCTAGTCCTGAGAGGTAAATGCACTCCTACTGGCCATATTCTCTCTTAGAATACCCTCTGAGAATACCCTTTCTAGCTCCTTAGCCCACTGTTGACCATAATCTTGGGTAAAAAGAAACTCTGATTGCATGTGACAGCCAAACCCCAAAAGAACAGTATGAATAATTTCCCAAGCTCAATAATGAACTGAGAATCCCATCTTTGAATATTAAAATTAAATTATGAATTTCAGAGGACTGCTTCAGAGACTGAATTTTGAGGTAATGTAAAATAGTAAAGTTAATAATACTCTATATGTTTTTCTGTAACAGTTACATAATTCCCAGTTTCTCTCTTAAACCCAAATCTGTATGCACAAGTAAATTATAGGGACCGCAGTCTGCGCCTTTCCAGGCCCCACTTCACTTTCCCTCAGATGTAGACCTGTATTCAGACACTGAGCCTCATTTTGTTTCATGGGCAAACCCCATACAAAATGTTGTATCTGTTCCACCCTGTGTTTTTCTCTCTAGTTATTGAAGTTTTAACTAAAATGCTTCCAAGATTTATGTATTTCTGCTCTTAAGAAAGCTATCTATGAATAAAAATGTCAAGTTTATGTTGGATTAGAAAGAAGCTACTGAAGGGTTAGCATGGAAAGGTATTCCCTGGCACTGAGCACCAGCTGCTTGGACAGAGGTCAGGTGACGGTCCTGCACGGGTTGCCGGGCCTATGACCAGCTCACTCCCTGCCCCACTCGCCTTTCTCTTTACCCAGCTGCACTTACAGACCACGGAGCTGCACCACAGGGAACTTCCGCGGCTGCCTGTCAACTTTGGGGACCTTTGTGCTTCTCAGTGAAGCGTGGCGCAGGCAGGCGCAGGGAGGCTGACCGCCTCACATCGCACCGTGTGGACCCTGTGTTCACTCATTCAGTTCCCAAGTACACAGAAAGGCACAGGGGTTACCAGGCCTCCAGCTCTGGCACCACTCAGGACAAGTCAGGATGGCTCAGAGCACCATCTGGGCGGCTGCCATGCCTCAGCATGCAGGCTTGGATTGCGGGCAGGCTTCACAAGACTGCTCAAGCTGCGAGTAACTAAGACCAGGCCTGACAAAAGAGAGGCCAGTGAGGTTCCACGAGGAGGGAAGGCTGGGAGGCTCCTCCTGCAACATCCCCAACAGAATGATAGCCAGCAGCAGCAGTGGCCAAAAAGAAGGGCAGTGTGGCATCTCACCTGGGCTGGCAGGACCACTCTGACAGCAGTGTCTCTGGTTGAGTACATCGGGTTCTCAAATATCACAGGCTCCTTCCCCATCTCCATGGAGAAGTGCTCACTCTGGTGGGGAGAAGCAGAGTTGCCAGTGTTACCCAAAGTATGAGGGCTTGGGGACAGCGACAGACTGCGGGCCTCGGAGGGCACCTCATGGTCTAGAGCAACACAGATGCGCTGGGACACCAGCTCCAGGAAAGACAGGCTCCTCCTCCATCTGAATTCTCTATGAGCCGTTAATATAAATCACTCACTTGCATACTGGGTGGATAACAGAAGAGGGTGGGCAGTGGAGGAAGAGAAAGGAGAATAAGGAGAGGAGAGAAAAGAGGAAAATAGATAATATTGAACTTTCAAGTAGGGCAAAAAGTGCAAGATTTGATGGGGGAGACAAAATACTGAAAGGAGACAGCAGACATGGACTGCATAGCACACCCACGAGCTGAGACTGGGCTGGGACACTCAGGAAGGTGAGAGACTCTTATACCCACTCTATAGATGGGAAAGTGAGGGCCAGCAAAAACTCCATGCCTAACACTGCATACTCAGAAAGTGACAGAGCAATAGCTTGAATTGACTCTGGCTCTAAAATCACTGCTTATTCTCTCACTATACATTAATTGGAAAATATGACAGTGGGAAGAATACATTTCCCTACATACAAAATATCATCAAGTGAAAGGAGACTACTGTGTCCTGTCCCTTTTCCATGCCTCTCCAAAACACCCATAAAACTTTCTGACCCCAACATAGCATAGCGGCTACAGTGGGGGTAAATGTTAATTTTATTATAAAGCTCACCCTTAGTTCTTAACACATTTCTGTAGCAAACTTAACATTCCCCTCATAGTGTAAACTTTTCTGAAAAGCACACTATATTTCAATATTCTCTCAGGTAATTGTACTTTAAAAAAAATGTTTCCTTTATAAAACAATAAAAAAGGCAACCTAGAGATCACCACTTGGAAACCACACTCACCATGGCCATTGATCTGTCAAGAGCAGAGTCGGGGCCAAAGTCACACACTCCAATATCCATGTTGACATCCACCCCTGATCTGAAGGTCACCCCATTTCCATTTTCCGAAGGTTTCACAAGACTGCTCAAGCTGCGAGTAACCAAGACCAGGGTCAGGTTTGCAACAGTTCCCTCTGCACTATAAGGCTTACTTAAATGAAATGCAAAATCTACCCCGAGTGTTGATGTTCTGCATAATGAAACTGACCTTGGCAGCTTGGGCAGAGCAGGCAGAAGGGAGCCAGTTTTCCTATAGTGGAAGAATCCTAAAGTTCCCAGTGCAGCGAGGATGATGACCAGGAGGATTGTCAATAGCACCGCCATTGCTGCCGTCACAGAAGGGACAGGCACAGAACTGATCAGCACTCAGGGAGAAGAGCCACCCAACTTAGGACAAGGACCAGATGGGGTTAAAAACATAGCAGCCAATGCGGGGGCCAGGGCTCCCTGGGGGTTCTTGGAACTTACTCGTTCCTGGAGGGATGCCTTGGGAAAGCCCCATCTCACAGTAGGCACCGCTGTAACCATCAGCACACCTGCAAGCGAGAGGAGAGTTGTTCTTTGGCCCTGTGGCCTTCTTGGACTTGACCAGCTCTTAACAGCATTCAGTAGTAGAGAGAGCTTTAGTCAAGAGAATCTCACAGCACAGCCTGTGTTTCACCTGCTGTGCATGATGAGCAGGAAGAGCAACGCTCTGACTCTATCAACCCACTTTCAGCACAGCAGCCGCCCCTGCGAGGTCAGCCTCACCAAATAAACCTTGTGGTGTCTTTTTACTCTATGGAAGTCTTCCTTAGAGGGCAAGTGTGGAAGTTGCCATTCTGTTCTTTCCACTGGCACGCTTTCAGTAAAAACTTTCAAAGACATTTATGTCTCTGGCTCCCGGTTCAAGCTTTCTCAATAGCCTTCTGCTTTCCAAGCCCTTAGATCAGCATTCTGCTTGTCACCGACTCCTTGCATTAACACAGCTCTGCTGACAGCTGTCCCCCCATCACCCTACTGCAATCCATCATCTGAATGATGCTGACATCCATTCAGGAGAATGCCACTGACATCCCTCCAAGTCCTTGCTCCCCCAAATGTGGCCCCCAACTTGCGGCACTGCCCAGGAGATTGTTAGAGATATAGAACTGCTGTGCAGGAGAAGGGGCATTCTAACCAGATGCCTGGGGGACTCTTATGCAGCGCTGGCTTGGGAGCAGGAAGCACAGCCTTAGAGCTCTGTGGCCTCCCTAGGGGAGAGTTGGCTGGCTAAAACATGAAGATCAGTAAACTGAACTGGAAAAGTTCCTGTGCTTGTTTCCCTGGCTACTGTAAGGCCTCACATTTCCCTCAGAGGAAAGGCCTCCAGGCCAGGCCCAACATTTAGACTTACTTGCACTTGGGGAGGTCATTCTCATCGAAATAGCAGCTTCCTCCATACATGCACCTGCATGGGGGGGGTATGGTGACGGGGATCTCGATGGCTGTGGAGAGTAGAAGCCATGCGCGTGTTAGTCAGGCACACACAGGGCACCTGCACCATGCAATCTGCAGGGTGGGCCATGCCAGCACCAGTAATAAAGGTCCCTGCCAAGCTGCCATCTACACCCACCCAACATGAAGGCCTTCGTCAATAAAAGGGTCTTGGGAGGGTCCATACACACTTCCTGGAAAGAGGCAAATTATAGCAGCCCTACCCCTGAAAAAAGCAATGGAGAGGTGCCTAATAGTTACACGAAGCTGTGATGAGAATCTCTTCAAAACATTTATGTCTTCATGTGAAGTTTTTGCCTCTGTGAACCACTGACAAAAATCAAGTTTTGTTTAGGTACCCCTCAAGATTTTAGCTAGAGGCTCCAGAGTACCAGGAGTAGATCAGTGGACAGACACAGAATGAGATACCCAAGGGACAGCAGAGTGACAGCTGTTAAACCTCCCTGTTCCATAGCACTGTCCCCTCTCAGCCCTCCTTACACACCCTGACAGTGCCAGGTGAGTAGGTAATGCTTCAGTGTTTCATGAGTAGAAGATACTTAGCGTTTATCACATCTTACTCAGGTGCTTAGCTACTGTTCTTGTTGAGTCCCTCAGTTTGAGACTGTACTCAAAATCCCTTTTGCCTGAGAGCCCTTCTGGAAGGTTCTATCTGAAAGAGCAACCCTGTCCACCCCATTCACTTCTCTTACCGTGTTCCTTATCTCCTTGGTACTTTCCCTGTCTCTGACACGCATTTCTAGGTTTCTCTATTTATTGCCTTGTTTGAAGATAACCTCAATGACAGCAGGTGCTTTGTGCATGTTGGTCATTTGTGTGATGCTCAGCACTTAGGACAGTGCCTAGCACATCACAAGCACTCAACAAATACTGAATTACCTAATAAATTCATATGGTAAACCAAAGTCCTACGTGGAGTGGCCGTAGCATTGATGCACTTGCTTTGGTTAAAAAAAAATATATTTTAATTTAAGCAAAACATTTAAGTGAGAAAAGTAGCAGGTACAATGACAACAAATGTCAGAACAGCCCCTCTACAGCAGAGCACACTCCTCAAAAGCTAAAATTACTTAAAATATTGCTCAGAATATTGGGATCTTCCCAGAAGTCCCCCAGAAATTTTGAGATGAGCATGAGGTAAGGAAAGAGAAAAGATAAACTGCTGTTTTCTCCCTGAGTTCATCACCAAGAACTGCTAACTTAAATCCACTTGTGTGGAGTAAAAGGATCCTTGTTTAACACCACTTGCGCCCCCTGTTGGCAGAAGGTGATTCCACTCGACATTTTCCCATCGGTAGTGACTTGGAGGGCCCCATGGTGTCATCCATAAAATGGGCTGGAGGATGGACAGCAAAGCGATTTTCTCTAAACATGATTATTACACAGAGGGTACTGGTTAGGGCCACTAGTTGTTCCCTGTGACTTATTTTTTTAAGTTTTTTTTTTCTTGTTTCAGAACTTTTGTGTGTTTATTTACTTATTTTTATGGCCAGCTCAGCCTGCCCTGAGGGCAGGGCTGGCACAGCATGTGGTGCTGGGGATCGAACTGCGGTCCCTGCAGCCGCCCAAGCTTTCCTAAGCAGGCGCTTTAGACCACTGAGCCATCCTGCCACGCCCCCCTGTGACTTATTAATTGCTTAATTTAGATGAGTCCTTGAAAAAAGGTCTTGCCAAGAGGAAATAAGAATGAAAGCCAGTTTTGCTTATTCTGATCTTCACTTCCCTGCCACATACTATATCTTTTGAGAATTTGGCCCCCTTTTTAGTTGCCAAATTCCAAAGTGATCATGTGAGAAAAACTGTGAGCATCCTCCAGCCTACCCCTCTGCTCCATATAAACTCTTGTCAGGTCAAGTTAAGGTAAGGCTGAGTGAATTCTGGGATCCAGGGTTAGAGAAAGAAAAAGAGAAAACTCAGAGCAACATGACTGTAGATCTAGGGATAGCAGGTCTATAGCCCTGTAGGTGGCAGCAAACACTTCTTAGAAGTCACTGGAACTTCTGGATGTGTCCTGTCTAGAGCCAGGGGCTCCACTGCCACTTCCCATGGAGCTCCTCCCTCCTTCTAACTCCTCCCACTCTGTTCTACAGAGGACTCATTATCCAAGGATGCCTGGGGCTCCTGAAGGCCCCATGGTGACATGGACAAGGCTCCTACCTGCATCGCACTCTGTAATGCTTCCCGTTATAAAGCTGGAGCCTTCTGGACAGGCACAGCTGTATCCTCCAGGCCTCAGGAGACAGAGATGGCTGCAGATGTTTTTACAAGGGTTTGACACTGGAAAGCAAATGATTGTAAGCAATTAAGTCTTAATAGGAGACGAATACTGCAGCTCAGGATCTGCCAGGTGATGGCAGAGCCATCACCACCCCAACACCTCCAGCCTGTGTTTCCCGACCGCTTACCTTCAGGTATTCTACCATCCTTGCCCAGGCATTCCTGGACCTTCCAGCCCATTTCCATACCACTTATATTTCTTATTGGTATCATATCTCTGTTGCCTGGCAGATTTGGTAAGAGGATTTCTATCTAGTTCACTACCTACCTCAAAATTTAATCAGGGCTAAGCTTTGGGAGATGGTTTAAAAAACATCAATGAAACCAAATACAGTACCAAGACTCATCATTAACCAAATCTGGACCAGTCAGTGTAGGTAGTCTACGTACCTGGGGAATCATTAAAATTCAGATCTTGACTCAGAAGGTCTAGGGTAGGGCCTGAGTACCTACATTTCTAACCAAATTCCTGTAGGAAACCAATGTACCTGATCTTCAACCTACATGTTGAGTACCAGGGGACTAGACAGTGATTTTCAAAACCTGTCCTTGAAGCACCAGCAGATCATTGCTTGAGAACTTGTTAGACATGCAAGTTGTTGGGCCACCTCAGGTACCATGAATGAGAAACACCACAGGGGAGGCCTGGCAATCTAGAATGACCAAACTCTCCAGATGATTCTGATGCACAGTAACATGTGAGAGCTGTTGTCAGACTAAACATGGGGTGTGTCAGGCATCAGTCCAAAGGGGGCTCAGAGCATCAGCCAACTGAGAGACCCCAGACTTTCCTCTGCAGAGGTCCACAGACATCAGAGTTAATACTATGGAGAGAATTTGACACGCAGAATTTAGCAAAAGCTATTTTCTTTTATCACTTAAAAAATATCCTTCTTCTTTCACCTTGTGCTAGATAATGCTGAAATATGAATTAAAATGCAGGTCACCTGAAGTAGTAAGACCCAGAAACAAGGAAGTAGAAAGCAGACAGCTCTCTACGACTCATGAGCCTCAAGATAATCTAACCAGCCTGGTCTTATTATTTTTACAATGGCAAGACTTTTGACCTCTTTGAGACCCAACTTGTCAATCCAGCTCACAGTTAACAGGGGTCTGGCACCTGTTGCACTCTGTGGCCTAGAAGCACACATGGTAGATTAAAGCATTTTTAGTTATTCTGTTTGGTGGCTTGTATAATTTCATTTGACTTCTAATTTTACTTCGCTTCAGGTAGAATCGTTAAACATCCAGCCACACAAGCATCCACACACATATCCCTTGCAGAGACCGAGTCTCTTATTTTCTTCTACCCTTTTCCAACACTATAGCCACTATTTTCAAATAGAAGTTTCCAGATAATGAGCATCTTGTAGCAAAGGTGGCAGTTACCAGACAGATTGTATCTGTGTTGATGGAAGATTCGGACTTGAGTAAGCCATGGATTCACTACCAGCATTTTCTCTTTCACTCCTTGTCCAAACTTATTTTGCGTCCACACTTCTCCCTTCTCCTTAGATACCCAATACACCTTGTCTTCGAAGATGTCCAGACTATAAGGCTTCATGGCTATTTAACCCCAGTAGAAAAAGAAAACAAAACCAGGTTAGTGAACTGACCACAGCACCACCTCAATGCCAAAAGTTATTTTGCTTGAATGAATCCCTAACACAATGACTTCATGTTATGGTTTCTGTATAGGTGTCCCCCCAAAACCTCATGCAGTCTTGGGGCAGCTTCTGGAATTTGTAATTGATTATTGTGGAAATGGGTGCTGCATCTTCCCTGGGGTAGGTGATTTGCATTTCAATGTAAGGGAGGAAAAGAAGTTAGCTGCTTGAGCTGCTGCTATCTCTCCTTGCTCTTGCTCTTGCCTGACACCATGAAAGGTTGTTCTCTGCCATGTGCCAGTCTCTTTTGGAGCCAGCTGAATATGGACTGAAACCTACAGTAACTGTGAGCTAAATAAACCTTTCCTTCCCTTATTTTGAGTGTCAGGCATTTGTCCCAGCAAAGAGAGAATAATGACTAAGACAGAATTTGGTACTGAGAGTGGGGTTGTTGCTGTGACTAAATCTGACCATGTGGATTACAAGTTTTTGGGAATGGCTTATGGGAAGAGACAGGAAAAGTTTGGAGATGTTGCCTACTTGCAAAGAGCTGGAAAAGCTTTGGCTATTCTGTAGGAGAGATTCTGGTCAGAGCTCAGTCCAGAAGGCTAATAGAAAGCCAGCCTGTAAAGACCAGGCTGGGGAGATTTCTGCTGAGAAGGACTGCATTGGTTGTTGGGCTCCAGATCTTTTGTGTTTCGACTTAGCAGAAAAATTGTCTGCATTTTGTGTGTGTCCAGAGACTTTACTTAAGACTGAGTTTAAGCATGGCAGACTGATTAATCTTTCAAAAGACATTTCAAAGCAGCCAAATATTAGGGAGGTGGCATGGCCATTATTGGGGGATTTTAGCGAGATTTATGTTGTAAATCAAGAGCAATGAGCCCAGCAGGAGGATTCAAAATGTGACTTTGGCCAGAAAGGAAGTGCCAATAAATCTGTGGACTGCATAGATAGAACTGAAAGGATCTCCATTGCTGAGAAGAAACCAGAGAATGGAAAAGATCGTCTGAGGGCATCAAAAGAGGTGGCAGGTCTCCAGCCTTTATAGCCTCAGAATTGCAAAGGTCAGGGACTTTGCCTTGAGGGGAAAGCTGCTGAGTCCTTTGCTCCAGAATGGTGGAGGTGGCAGCACCAGGTTCCAGAATGGCGAGAATTTATTCCTTTGAATCAGGTTCAGAGTGTTCAGTGATCCATGCACTCAACCCCTACAGCCAGGAGAGAAGGAAGCCTGGCTACTACTCCAGCTGACAGCAGACCTTGGCATCATCCATGTGGCAGTGGTTTTAGGCACACTGAGAACTCAGGATTTCTGAGGTTAAGAAAGCTTCCACTTCAATTTCAAAAGAAAGCCTGGGAGGCCAGGTAGTGTGCCCCTGAGAGGGCAATGTGTGAAGCTGTGAGTGAGAAGCCTATTCAGTGGAAACCTCAGAAATTTAGCAAAGCCAGGAACATGGATTGTGGAAAGAGGGAGCAAAGCCAGCCTGAGAGAGAAGCTATTAGAGCTACAACTACCAAGAGTGCTGTAGGAGCAGAGCTGCATGGAGCTTATAATTTGCCAGACTGCTTTAGATGTTCCATAAGGACCTACAGGATTTAATGTTGGCCCTTCTGGATTTTGGACTTGTGTTGGCCCCAATGCTTGGTATCCTGCTGTGTGTATCTTTTGGAATGCTAATGTTTGTTTTGTGCTTTTTTTTTTTTTTTAAGTGGGACCGGGGTTCAAACTCACAACCCTGCACTTGCCAGGCAGGCACTTGTGCCATGGCGCTATCTCCCCACCCCCATGTTTTGTGCCTTTTAATGTTAAGTGTGTTTAAATTTTTATTTCTATGGAGCAGCGGTTCTCAACCTGTGGGTTTTGACCCCAGCACGGGTCAAACGACCAAAACATAGGGGTAGCCTAAAGTCATCAGAAATCATAACTGTAGCAAAATTACAGTTTTGAAGTAGCCACCAAAATTATTTTTTGGTTAGGGGTCACCGCAACTTGAGGAACTGTATTGCGGGGTCATGGCATTAGAAAGGTTGAGAACCACTGCTATAGAAGCTCACAGAGACTTGGAACTTGGACTTTTCATCAATACTGAAATTGTTGGAACTTCAGCAACTCTTAGAGATGAACTAGAATGTCTTTTGTATAAAGGGATGTGCCTGAGTCTTTGGGGGTCCAGAGGGGGAATGTTATGATTTCTGTATAGGTGTCCCCCCAAAGCCTCATGCAATCTTGGGGTGGCTTCTGGAATATGTAATTGATTATTGTGGAAATGGGTGCTGCACCTCCCCTGGGACAGGCGATTTGCATTTCATTGTGAGGGAGGAAGAGAAGTTAGCTGCTTCAGTTGCTGCTATCTCTCTTTGTTTTTGCTCTTAGCTGCCACCATGAAAGGTTGCTTCTCTGCCTTGGAACCAGCTGAATATGGACTGAAACCTCCAGTAACTGTGAGCTAAATAAACCTTTCCTTCCCTCATTTTGAGAGTTGGGTATTTGTCTAAGCAACGAGAGAAGAGTAACTAAGACACTTGGGCTGCTAGAAATTTCGAGGCCACTTTTCTGAATGCCTGGCCATGAAAGTACCACACTGAGAGATTACAGAGGCGGAAATCAAATGAGGTCAGTGTACACTGCCCACCACCAATGTATAGGCTACTACTTTCAAGCTGCTCATTTTATTTTCAGAAGGATTATTTCCTTTCTTTCATTTATGTATTTGGTGCAGGACCTTACTACACAGCTTGGACTCTTAGTGATCCTTCTGTTTTCAGTCTGCTCAGCACTGGAATTACAGGTGTGCATCATGACACCCAGCCTGGGTTGCTGGCTCAGAATGCCCCTGGGGTGGGGCTGTCTTGGCACGCAGGACAGGAGATCAAACCCTGATCCCTGAGCTTAGCCTGCTGAACTATCTCACCGGCCCTAAATTATTTCCTTGAACATAAGATACCACTGGTCAGAAAAGTGTGATGCATACTATACCACACAATTTCACAGTCAGCATAACAAAATATTCATTTCTATCTAGATGTTTTCATTAGTACACTCAGTAGACACTGACAAATACGTGAATGCCACTCTCAGTTATTTTCAGTATCTGTTCCTGTGAAGCATCTCTTAAAATTAAATAACAGGGGCAATAAAAAAGTTAATTTCTGCTGGGGCTAGGGAAATAACTCCATGGCACAAGTGCCTGACTGCAAGTGCAAGGTTATGAGTTCAAACCCTGGTTCCACCAAAAAAAAAAAAAAAAAAAAAAAATTATTGCTTTTGGGGTTCATTTGCCATACAGTTATATTCAATTCCATAGCCAGAAGTAAAGGGTAGCTATCTAAGAAACTATATAAACCATTTTAGGATTCTATTGGTAAAGAGACTAGAAATTCAATATTTGGTATATGAAATGATAAATCATCTCTAACCTTCCTCTACAATGATTCTCCTATCAGTCCCATCGTATTTTATGGTTTCAATAACATCCTCCTTGGAGTCACTCCAGTAGATCCGATCATTGTTCAAATAATCAATAGAAAGGCCATTCGGCCAGCCCAGATTCTCAGAAACCAGGATGTCTCGATGCTCGCCATTCATCCAGGCAAACTCGATCTTTGGTTCTTTCCCCTGGTCAGTCCAGAACATAAGCCTGGAACAGAAATTACATTCATTGAAGAGTCTACCCTGGAGCAGCTCCCCTGCAACTCCAAGCCCAACCAACACTGTCACACATCAACAGCTTTTCCTGGAGGCCTGCACACGAAGCAACAGTGAGCGTCTGCTTCACTAAAGATGAGGAGCACTTCTGTGCCCAACAACGTCACACACACGAGACACAGAAACAAGCCTCATGTGAAGACACATCAAAATCACCTGGTTAATCTTACCAGACAAGAATTTTTCCAGTGTCAATGCTGTGTTTCTAATTGTGTAACTTAAAATATAGAATAGAACTCAATGAAAATAATAACTCATGTGTTTTATATAATGACATTTGGCATGTCTAGAAAGGACAATGCTGGTTCTGCCTAAAGAGGGAAAAGCATTTGGGACTACTCAAAAGAATGTTTAAGAAGTCTCATTATCTACCAGCTAAATGAAATATCCAAAGTAATGTTTTGAAATGCAGAGGAAAATGACAAAACTAATCCTCTCACTGAGGAGATTTACAGATAAACTACAAACTGGGCCATTTCTACACATTGATAATATTTACATATTTTATATATTTGCATAGTTTAAAGATAAATGTTTGGGGCTGGTGAGATGGTTTAGCAGTCTGAAGTGCCTGCTTAGGGAAGCTTAGGCAACTGCAGGGACTGCAGTTCAATCCCTGGCACCACATGTTGCGCCAGCCCCACCCGCAGGGCAGGCTGAGCTGGCCATTAAAAAAAAAAAGATAAATGTTTAATTATGTCCAATGAAATATAACAATTATAGACATGCACTACCACATCTGCCAATTTTAACGTTATTTTTCAAAACATTAAAATGAAAGGAAAAACAATTACAATGAAACCTTCATTTAAAGAAGTTTTAAATCTAGGCAAAGGATTCATGCAATGGGAAAGATTTTTAGATTTTTTTTTTTTTTTTTTTGCAGAACCAGGGATTGAACTCAGGCCCTTATAATTGCTAGGCAAGCGCTTATCCTACTGAGCTATCTCCCCAGCCCTGGATATGTTCTTAAAGGAATTTCACCACCAGAAATTGTTGGATCTGCAGTGATCCCAGGTAAATTAAATATAATTTAATAGATTATAATTCTATTAAAATGTTAAGGAGTCAGGCAGGTATGATGGTGCACACCTGTAATCCCTGCCCTATGGAGGGTGAGGCAGAAGAATTGTTGCTAATCTGAGACTAGTCTGGGTTACAAAGTGAGCTCAAGGCCAATCTGAACATTGTACCAAGTCCGCATCTGAAAAAAAAAGTTATGGAGTCCATTTTAAGGGGGGGGGGGGGAATCAAAGGGCAGTTTCTGTGCAATTAGGAAAAAAAAAATCACTGAAGATGCTTATAATTTTATAAGAATCCAGTGGGAAATATCTAGAATACTAAAGATCTCCTTGAGCACTTACCCCAGCTTGGGATTCACAACAATGGCAGCTGGCTGATCCAGCTGGGTGGTGACCAGCCATTTTCTGTACCTTCCATCAAGTCTGGCCACTTCAATCCGTTGGTTCTTGGCATCTGACCAGTAGATATGCCTGAATTCAGAGAGACAGAGTTAAGCACTACAGAATCCAAACTTGTCATTTCCGGGGAAGAAGGGTGACAAAACTGGTTCTGAAGTTCTGGCCTGCAAGACAGAGCCCACAGTCCCTCTGGCAGGAATGCATAGTCTCTTCAGCTCCAGGAACATCTCTGGAAGGTCATACATGGAAGAGTGAGGAAGGCAGGGGCCTCCCGCCTGCTCAGTCAATGCAGCTGACTCCACCATGTCCAGTCATGGTGTAGATCCAGCTGTCAGACTAGCACTTTTATGAGAAAAGCACTTTGGCATTGAACTCCTGGGCAATGCTAGGCTGGTCTATTTTTTTTTTTTTTTTTTTTTTTTTTTTTTTTTTTTTTTTTTTTTTTTTTTTTTTTTTTTTTTTTTTTGGACCAGGGTTCGCACTCACGACCTTGCACTTGCCCAGCAGGCACTTGTGCCTCGGAGCTATCTCCCCAGCCCCTAGGCTGGTCTATTAATTCCCACCACCCATGAGTCTATGTCCTCCTCCACAAAAAGCCCAGCTGGAATCAAAAGGGAACTGGCATGAGCTCCAATGATGAGTGGAAATAACGTCTCAAAGCAACCAACTTGGAGAGGCTACCTGGCTCTTATTTCCACTTCTAAAGCTCCACAGATCCATTATAAGGAGAAAGAGTGCTCTTGTGTTCACAATTCCTTCACTCATTAAGGCTGAGAAGGAGGTAAAGCTTCCAGTATGAAGACAGACCTGCACTCTGCAATTGGTTTTTAGGAGGAGATATTTACATCTATAGTTTCAAGTTTTGAACTTTGGCAAGAATTCCCTGAGCTCCTTTTTCCTAAAAATGTGGAGGTGCATTCCCCATTAGCCTGCAGCACAGGAGAGACCTAATTGACTTCTTCAGAGAAGCTCCAGTCTTCAAGAATACCAGATGAGCTTGGTACAAGGCAAAAGTGAATGCACACCACACATGGCTATGCTCTGGGCAGGCAGGGGCTGCTGAGGCTTTCCTCTCAGGCACTTTTGCATGGTATGTTCATTTTTAAGGCCAAACAGGATTGTATAATTGCCTGCGCTCCACTGCATGAAGCCTCTAAGACAAGCCACTCCAATGCAAGCCTCCTCCTCCTCCTCCTCCTCCTCCTCCTCCTCCTCCTCCTCCTCCTCCTCAAAGAGGAAGGCTACCAACTTTTCCAGCCCATTTGCATCAGTGCATCTACCTGATGAAGACTGGCTTATGGCCCTAACCAAGGGATTGTGTGGCCCTGGTTCCTAGAACAGATACTGAGGTGAGAAAGCATGAGAAGGTCCAAAGGAACAGAGCAGAGCTGACACTATTAACTTAAACCCAAAGAAAAGTCAATTTCCTATTGTTCTTCTGCAAAGTTATTACACTAGAGAACGTTTAATCTCAACTGCTTGGGAAATAGTGACCCAAGAGCCACCACACTGAAAGTCATTTCTGGAAACCAGAGTTGTACTAGCAAGCAAAGATGGTGTTGATGTAATAAAGAATCTGCCAAGTGCTCTCCCAAACCTTTCCATGGCACTCAAGAAATACAAGAAATGTTGTGATGTATGTGGCACCTGGGAGTCAGCAGGGGTGGCTTCGGGGACAAGAGAGCCAGTCCCTGCTGAGCTGCACCAGTGGCCAAGTGCACCACTCCTAGGCCCATTGAGTTGAATGGCCTGGTGAGCAGCACAGTGTTCTGACCAGGAAGCCAGAAGGGGCGAGAGGGCGATGCATGGCAAAATTACCTTCCGACCCAGTCCACTGCCAACCCATCTGGCTGCATGATATAGTTCAGGCCCAGGTCAACTTCATGCGTGGGATTGTTGCGGTCAGATTCAAAATTGGGGATGTAGGCACGTTTGATAGCACCAAACTTGGGGCTCTCAGCCAGCACAGTGTAATAGAGGACACCTGGAAAGGAGAACACACGGCCAGGCTTATGTTAAGAGCATCGGGGAAGGAAAGAGCCGGAGTCTAATCAAGTGAAGCAATGTACTTTTACTGACCTCCCTTGTTCTTCTTCATTGTTCCTTTTGTTTGTTTGTTTGTTTGTATTTGGCAGTAGGGATAGAACTCAGGACCTAGTGCTTGCCAGGCAGGTGATTATACCACTGAGCTATCTCCTCAACCCCTTCTTCATTGTTTTTAAATTAATAATTATGGCAATATGATGGAACCTCAAAACTCAACTACTACGTGCAAATGCTCAAGCTGATAGCTTCTTGGTATTTTTTTTAGCTTTCTCTGCTTGACAGTAATTCATTAAAATATATTTTGGTCATTAGCCTATTTATTCTGCCTAGGATCAAGGTTTAGCATACAACCCAGAATGCACAGATAAATCAGGTCAGGCTGATGAGAATTTAAGGCTATGCTCAAAATGAGCATGAGAAACTGAGCCATGCTCAGTATGCAGGAGGTGTTTTAAAACCCTAGACAACCTGCTTCTTAAATATGCAAGTTTATTTCATTTCATTATTTCATGAATGTATGAAAGCACATTGATAAATTTGATATTATTAGTAGTAGTTTTCAAGGCATTTTGCATTAATTATTTCATTCAGTCTTCAAAACAACAATCAATGGTGGAAGAATATGATTACCACATGTATTTTAAAAAATGAAGATACAGGAAATTGTTGTAACTGTTTAAAGTCATTAGTGTAGTGGATGAAGACACAAATTTATACTGATAGATGGCAAATTTTCTGATCCCCACCCCACGGTCACCTCTCCCATAACATGCAGAGTGGCAGATCCTCAGCAATAGGCATTACTCATCTTTCTCCTTTATCTGTATTTTTTGAGCAGCCATGACATACACTGCGCTAAGTCACGGGCCAGGCAAGAATTGGATACAGGCTAGAGATGCATTAAATACAATCTCTGTCTCCCAGAAGTACATGATTTGGGAATAGGAGAAAGAAATATGGATAATGAGCTCCATAACTCAAGGTAGTGTGAGCTGTAGCAGAAGAATGAACAAAGAGCACAGGCTCTGGTGTGAGCATCTGCTGGGGGGCGGGGCGGGGGAGGGTGGGGGACAGCAGCACTGGGAGTCTGAAGTCTCAGCGGACACTTCCCAAGCAGATAATGGCAAAGCAGGGCAGGAACTGTCGGAGTAAGGATGAGGAGATACCAAAACACACGGTAACATGAACTATGTTCAGAGAAAAACTCAGGCAGGTTGGCAGGAAGCTAAGCCACCACAAGGCATTGAGAGCATGCTAGATAGGAGGACTCCCTTTCCATTCACACAACAAAACTTACCCAGGAAAAAATAAATTCCCTCCCTGCACACCTGTAATCCCAGTGCTTAGGGGGCTAAAGCTGGCTGTCAGTTCAAGGACAGTCTGTGATACACAGTGAGTTCAAGATCAGCCTGAACTATGTAACAAGACCCTGTCTCCAAGAAGAAAAAAATTCTTCCAAATTCAACTCAATAAAGTAGAAAACCCCAGAATTCAAATCAAGCCATCAACAACACAGGCCAAACTTGATACTCACCCAGGCCTGTGCCCTCAGGATCCCAATCATAATCAATTGCTTGGATATGTTCCTCGTCTTCAAGATACTCGGAGAACTTCTCAGATGAAATGTTATACTTTCGGATTCGAACGTTTTCTGGCAGCAGCAACAAAGGAGGGTTTCCTGTAAACAAACAAACAAACAAACAAAAAAGCTTACCTGATCTGTTTGAGCTCTACCTGAACTTTAATAAGAACAGAAAGTAGGAGACAAAGCACCCAACAGGCACCCTCTCTTCCCCTGAAAAGCCATGAGGTTTGCTGGGGATCAGACTGTCTCAGTTAATAAACAGAGCTGCTTATCCGCTGGACTGCAAAAGCCCTGGCTCTTGTGTTAATTCCTAGTTATGGGCAGGTTGTAGTTTGGATCTTAAGCTGGCAGGAGAGGGGACAGAAGGAAACAAAGGCTGGGTAGGTGCTAGAGGAGAAGTAGCCAGCAGGTAAGAACTAAGACTGAGAGTCAGAAGCGTGCTGCCGGCAGGGAACACTCATCAGAGGGGTCTCCCCCAAAAGCCAGTTGACCCCAGACACCCTACGTACCGTCAGCCGCACAGCGCTTTCCCTGGCGGGTGCCCATGGACCTGAAGCCATCCGCACAGAAGCATTCGTAACTCCCTTTGGTGTTTTGGCACATCTGGGGACAAACTCCAAACTCCTCACATTCATTGATGTCTACAAGCAAAATAAAACCAAATACACAACATCTGTTCCTGCTCAAATCCTTAGGCATAAACAACAAGGACCATGAGTGTGCTGCTGTAAACCAGCACCCACGCCCGCATTCTGGGAACATCTGTAAGTGTTGGGTGTTGCCTGGACTATGACGGATGCTGGTGGAAGTGGAGGACGGTGTTTTATGAAAGCAGAACGACTATTCAACAGTGGAGTAACTTATTTTTTTTTTCATGTTGGCATAACTTTTATTACAGCATATTGATATAACTGCTGTATTTTATTTTTAGTTATTGTTAACCTCCAACTATGCTTAATTTGTAAGTTAAACTTCTTACTGGCATGTACCAATAGGAAAAAAAACACTGTATAGGATTTGAGTACAGGTTTTCACGTAGAGTGTGTGGCATAGCATGCATGGGTTTCAGGGTCTTCAAAGTCTCCCCACAGGGGACTACTACAGGTGGGTTTGCTCATTTTTCTTTATAACACTATGAAGACATAGCATTAGCTCCATTTTACACTGGAAGAAACAGGCTGGTTAAGTATTTCGCAAAGAAACACATCTGGTGAGTGCTAAACCTGGGCTGTGGCACCAGGCAATATCCATCTGAGACCTTGTCCAGAATGATACAAAGTTCTGTTTCCACTCAGGAAGCTGTAGCCAAACAAATGTTTGCCTTAGAAAGCATCCATGGGGTGTTGCTTGGTGCCAGTTTGCTTCTGCTACCTAGCTTCAGAAACTAGAGTCACTGACTTGGATTTTCAGTTGAGTTCTTAAAAGTACAAGTGCCCCTAAAGGATTCTTCTGATCACCTGAATATGACATCTGAATTAGATGCAGTAAGATCACATAATAGAGACACTGAAATCCTACTCCTCACTGACCATCTCACTGCCTTCCAGGGCCACGCCCCAGGGAACCAACTTCTGACTCGTCTAACTAGGCACGCAAATAAGTTGTGTTGTCTGACACTGGATGAAGAAAGCATGCCTTGTGCTCACTTTGTTTTTAAATCTGACTTCTGACACTAACCCAGAGCGTCCATCATCACCAACACATCCATCATTCATCTCTGTGGTATGGACTTTACTAAGCACCAGCTACTGCTAAGCTCTTAGCTAGGTACTGGCTTACATGGATGCAGAGGAAGAAAACAACTGGCATTTCTGAGCAATTTAAAGACTGAGAACCTTAACTTTAAGCCCACTAAAGGAATGAAATAGAGTTTAAACAAAGGAAATCGGTTTAAAAAAAAAAAAAAAAAAACACTGAAAAATATACTCTACCTTGACAGGAGTTTCTGTCTGAAGTACCAGCTTTGTACCCAGGTCTACAGCTGCAGATAAATCCTCCTGCACTTAACTGGGTGCAGTTATGTTCACACAGATGTTCAGAACATGTTCTGTCCTTTCCCATGTCTGAGAAACAAAATTCCAGCATTACAAATGACAGGTGAAAGGGAGATCAGCTGCAAACAAACAGTTCAGTGTGACTGTAGGAGCGCCAGCTCATAACCAACTCTGTGTCACCTTTCATGGACCTCTTTCCAGAGCCTTGGGGAGGACGGGGTCATCTGCATTCTGGCTTCTGGGAATGTCAGGGATGCCATTTACACAGCTGTCATGTCATCAGACTACTTTTACAGCGCTGCCCCCTCACCTTGGGCACCAAGTCTGGAGCCTGCCCTGTGCAGCCAGGAACAACCCATGCCACCTGTGCTGTTGTCCTTCATCCTATTCTTAAGGGGCAGGCAGGTAGGAGGATGTTTAAGTAAAAGGAGCAGAAGCAGATGAGGACCAAAGCACAAGCAGAAGGAAGCAATGTAGCTGTACGAGGGCGATAATGTGCCAAACATTAACCATCTGATCATTTGATATGAGATATGTATGTCTCAAGCGTTGGCCTGGCTGGAGCACCATGCCCGGTGCTGCTGTGCAGCTGCTAGTAGCGCCATGAGTTGATGTACACAGAAAGGAAGTTTATAATACATACGGGTGCACCGAGGGCCTCAAAAATATTCAGACGGATCTATCTAAGCTTTCAATTTTGTCTTTTGTGTGTGTGTGTGTGTGTGTGTGTGCCAGGAATTGAACTCAGAACCTCATGCTTGCTAGGCAATCAGTTTGCTTCTTTCATCCTCACAGTCCGCTGACCTCCAAACCTAGTCTTCAGGCGAGGCTGACAATGTGAACAGACATAAGGGAGTGGAAGAAGTAGCTCTCTCTGCATGAGTCAGGCTGTGCCCTTCAGGTGAGAGCTTTCTCCACCACAGCCTCCTGATTTTTTCAGAGAACCTGGAGCCTCCTGGCTCGAGTTCATGTAATTTCCACATTTCTGTCTTCTACAGTATAGACTGAGGTGGACTTCAAGACACAACGATTATCTCAGTTTGGGTAGTCTGAACAGAGTGAAATCAGTGAATTCCACACAACAAAAAATATCCACAAATCGAGTGTAACGATATTTAATAGACCACTGTTCTTGTGTCTGATGTAACAGGGCTCATTTTCAGAGGATGTCTCTTCTAAAATCACACTAGAACTTGTTTTCCTGATAGGCCTTATTTTGGGAGAAATACTATGAGGATCAATAATATGATAATTTGCCTGAATATTGCCTGAACATTCCACTATGTTTACCAAAGCATCATTCCATTACCTCAAGGTTTGAAAGAGGAAACAAAGTTTAGACACTTCAGTGAGCCTGTTGAGGAAGGAGGAGGAGGAACAGGAAGAAATAAAAGCAGGAAAAAAGAAAGGAAGGGAAGGGCAAAGGAAAGAGGAAGAAGGAGGAAAAGGAGAGGAAGGAGAAGAAAAGAGGAAGGAGAAAACACGGCAAGGGGAGAGGATTAGCAGTACCCAGAACTGGTATTGTAAGTAAGAATTGTAAGGTCAAACTGATAGTCCACGGCAATAAAACTTAATTCCGTTGCACATATACACTTAATATCTGAAAGAAGCCACCTTTACACTCATATTAATTTTCATGTTACTTATTTCCTTTACATAATCCCCGATTTAATTAAATACCATTCAAATGGAAAATACTGTAGTTGACTGTATGCTCTTTTTGCTGGCATGAACAATTAAAAAGAGAAGCCAGTGCAAATACTCTTAGCTCCTGGAGCTGTTCACATATTAGTCTTAGGGAGGGGGGTCAGAACCTCAAAGTGCCAGCCAGCTTTGCAAATTCTGTCACACTCACATTTTCAAATTTAATTGATTAATTTCATCACATAACTCCAAGTCCAACCAAAAAGGTGTGGGAGATACAAAGCAGACCAACTCTGGTTTTTCAGCATTCAATTACTTAGGTTATTCAGGACCCTTTGTAATTTATGAAGGGGAAACATGTCCATGAAGTTCTCTGGATGCCTCAAAAATAAACAACAAAGTCCCAGAAATTGGTCGTGCAGGGAGCTAAGTCTAAGGTTCCTGAAGTACTAAAAACTGTTTCTTTTCCTTAAACTGAGGCCTGGAGAGGTCAAGATGTGCCAGCCCTCCTGGCCTGGACTCACATGGCTGCCTACACTTGGCCTCTGACATGCTATGTGGCCTCAAGCATCACCTCAGCCTTCTGAACTTCAGCACTAGCTGATGAGAACAGCAGCCCAATGGAGCCCATCAGGGCAGCTAATCACAAGGCAGGAGAAAGGACTTCAAGAGCCACAAAGGGACTACAACATGGGAACGAGGAAGGTAATACTCTGATACCTCTTTCCACCATGGTAATAAACTAGAACTACCCCTTGGTTATGTTTGTCATCTTCTAACACAAAACCTCCATTCTACTCAAAAAATAAGGGTTCCTTCCATGTCCCTGTGGCATTCCCATCTTCCTCACATCCCTCACATGTGTCAAGGACAGCATGTTTTTGGTTTAAGGTAAAAAAAGAAAAAAGAAAAAAATTATACTAGCTAATAAAATACAAGGCTCTATAAAGCTCTAAAGTGCTAAGAGGCACCCTGAGAAGAAGACGTGTTCTGCAGTTAGGTAGGCCAGAATCCAAATTTCAATTCCATCTGTTGTGACCATAAGACCTAGTCAGTTTCTTTAGCTCTATATCATTGGCTCATTTGTGTATTTCTTTAAAGGAGCAATGCTACCTAATGGAGAGGATCACTACAAAATGAAATTAAATAATCCATGTCAAATGTTAGCAAAGTGCCACTGTGCCCTTCGACAGGGAGGGGCTCGCACCTGCTGTGTTGCATGCTTCCCCTGGGTGGGTCTGAGTCACCATGCTGGAGTATGGAAATATGTCTTTACTTACTGCAACCTGTTTCATCAGAGAGGTCTCCACAGTCATCAACATTATCACAGATATAGAGCTCTGAAATGCAGTTTCCATTGCTGCACTTAAATTCATTTTCTGTACAAGGTTTAGGAGTTGGTTTTCTACCTGTAATTTAAGAATAGGTGTAAGTAAAACCCTTTTCTTCTGGGAAGCAGGATGCTTCCCCTCGCAGCAGAGACGTTACTGCTCACCAAGTAAATGCTCACTTGCCAGTCTCCCTTGCAGTAGGTTGGAACCACAGGGCTACTAGCTCTATCCAACAGGCTATGAGTTGGAAGAGATATAGGTCACCCTTGGTCTGAAGCAACTAAAAACCTGAGTATTCTGCATCTCTTAAGCTGCTATAGCAACCTTGGCAGCCGGGCAGGTCAGGTGGGAGAGCTACTGATGGAAGAGCCGCGCAGCCTGCCCTGGCCTAGCTGGTGATGAGAAAGAAGCCTTTGTTGTGTCGCACCACTAGGACATTGGGATCTGCGGCATCTGTGCACCAGGGAGTATTAATTACCCTGAATAATACAAAGTGATGAGAGAAGCAGGGAACTTCCTAACAACATCTAAAATATCTGACATTACTTCAAGAGTCAGAAGGCAAGCGATGAGGAAGCAAACGCTGGTAGCAGAGAAGATGGAGATTCGTGTTATGCAACCACAGAGCACTTGGTACAGCTGTTGCCTTAGGAAGACTAGAATGCAGGTCATATATAGGCTGAATTTGACAACATAAAAAGAGATTAGAAAGCAGAATGTCGGCAGCGTGCCTTGGGAGACACAACCTGAGTTTGGAAAGGCAGTATTTAAAACTTAGGGGGAAGCTGGAAGATTTATAAGCAGAAATGAAAGAAAAAGTTCAGAAATACACAGTATGGGAAAAGTCACATCAAGATTCCAAAGAAAAAAGAGGAAGAACCTGAAGTTTGAAAGGCTCTGAGATGCCAAGGCCCACCACTTTCCTAAAGGAAAACTGCTTAGTCCATTTTTCTAGATGGGCTCACTATAAATGACAACTAACATGGAGGTGTAATAGAGAAAATAAGCAGAGAAATAATGCAGAGTTCCTATCTGTGTCTCAGAAGGAATACAGAGCATGGATATTAACTTCTAGAACCACCTGGAAGTCAAACAGAGTCCTGAGAGAGATAGACAGCCAAATAACCTAAAATACTATGATTGCTTGAGCCTTTAAAAAGACAAGCAGAACTCTTGGGTCCCTAACCTTCTACAAGCCATACCTGGGATTAGACAGCTATACAGCCCCTACGAAGGGCTATTTCCCCATTCCTTCCTGATCTGCGGAGAGAATAGACAGGCAAATCTGCCCAGGGGTGGAGTCAGGGTCGAGGCAGAGTTCCTGCCCGAGTGTGTCAGGATAAGTGAGTCTCCTGCACTCCACACACAGGACTCTCAGCAGCACCTGCTCAGGGTGGCCTAACTCACTCACCAAGCCAGCTCAGTTTTCAAAGTGAAGGCAATGCTACTACTAATTCCACCAGGACAGCACACATAAATCAGGATGGTCCTATACTGGCACGGGGTTGTGAGGAATCTCTTAATTCTTTCTGTCTGAATGGAAGTGTTTGTTTATGCTCTGCTTCCCTGTTCTACTACCTCTGGGGACATGCGGCCCAGACAGAACTGAACCATCAGTATCTGGATTTCCACACCAAGAGAAACTGCATGTGGAATGGACAGAGTTCTGACTGTCCAGTGCCCAGAGCTCCTAATGAAGTGTGACCAAACCTCAACTCTGAAAGCAAATACCCCATTGACTTGTGAAGTGTGACTTGGTCACTGTTTATCATTTGTTCAATTTGCCCTCATTCTTCCATAAGAAAAATGAAGGAATTTGCTAACATACTGTTCAAATGAAAAAGGAAGAAGAGGCCAGGCTGCATTTGGAGAATGAAAGTGCAGCATGCTGGAAACCATTTTATCAGCAGAGAAATACTTCCATAGACACAACTCAAGCCTCTTGAGAGCAAGGCCAAACGCCAGAGGTATGCATGCAAGCCCTGCAGGACCTCCTGAGCTCTTCCCTGTCCCTCTGTCCCTTGCTTACAGTGCTCCTCCTTCTCATCAGTTCCGTCTCCGCAGTTATCCACACCATTGCACACCTGGTGAGCATAAAGGCAACGGCCATTGTCACACCGGAAACGTGTAGGGCTTTCACAAGCAATATTGACTAGAAGGAAAAAAATGGGAGAATTAAACTGTAGTTAAGTGTAGAACACAGAAGTCATACCCAAAACTTCTGTGCCAGCCCATTATCAGGCCTGCTGCTTTCATTCATTTATTCATTCATTCATTTCATTCGTGCTCATTTGATTACTCAATCAATAAATACTTCCTGAGTACCTAGCACACATGAAGGTACTGCACAAGGCACCGAGCATAACAAGGAATAAGAGGCAGTCCTTGGCTTCATAAAACTTAACTCTAGAAAAAAACAGACTCAACCCATATGTGTTTAATTACAGTTGAGAGGCATGACTAGAGATCTAACATTCCACCCAAGAAGGATGGGTCAGAGGTGGCTACACTTGGGAAGGTTCATAATGCTCCTCCAGGAACATGGAGGGTTTAGGCCTTTATAAAAGTCTCTGGCTATAGCACAAAGGGAGGAGGAAAGTGGTGGCCAGGAGGCTGGAGAGGCCAGCAGGACATTATAGGCCTTCTTATCCTGCAGCCAGGAAGGAAGCCACTGTTGATTCTGTTGATTGTGACTATCATTGAATTTCAAGGCCATGAAGTCTTCCTCAGTGTCACACCCCATGCTGGATTTCCCTCGCTGAATTCCTTCACCTCACACATTTACAGCTGACACCTCATGGTCAAACCCTCACTCGTCCTGTTGTCCACACAGACGTGGGGAGCCCCAAGTGCTGTATGCAGCAGGGGGAAATGCACTGCAACTGCGCCACGATCTTTCTCATGGAGGATTTGAACACCCGAACTATCTACTTTACCTATTACTTTGTACCACAAAATGAGATCAATAGGAGAGACCTGGAACACAGCAGTTGGGGAGGACAGATTCTTAGAAATAGTAAATACAACTATTCCAAGAATTAACTGCTTGAAAGGGTAAGTACAACATTAGAAGACACTATTGATCCCTTTTTTAAAAAGATGGCTGTGATCCTGCCTCTCCAAAATGTAATTTTACCAATGCTTTTATCTCACAAAGGAAAATGATCCTTTTGAAAAGTTTGCATGTGTGAGAGATTTTACCAAGAGTTATCAAGTTAAATACAAAATACACAAGGATAGTTTCTAACAACTAGAGAGAGGGGAGCATCAGGCTGCCAGGTGAGAACGCAGCACATAGCTGCTCGAGTTCCTTAGGTGTCGACTCTTAGGCCTGAGAATGAAGCGTGATGAACATGGAAAAGGGAATGAGAGAGCTGCTGGGAATTTTGGGAGCTGCAGCTAAGGCAGTCTGACAGCTCAGTAAGAGTACAGCAAAAACGTGCCTAGGGCCCTTCTCCACTGATGCGAGGTTCATGGCACATCACCCCTACACATAGGCTTGCCACAGAATCACTTGCAAGGCTTGGTCACACATAGATTGCTGGGCCCTCATTGCCAGTGGGGCCCCTGAATTTCTAAATTCCCAGGTAATAAGGGTTTTCCTACTTCAGGAAAGGTGCCCTGAGAGCTACCACACTTGCTTTTCTCTAGTGATTCAAAGCATATAGCAAAAGGAAGCCAAGTGTGGTGGCTCATGCCTATAATCCCAGCACTTGGGAGGCTGAGGCAGGAGGATCACTGTGACTTTGACACCAGCCTGAGCTACAAAGTGAGCTCAAGGCCAGCCTGAACTGCAGAGGGAAACTGTCTTTAAAAAAAAAAAAAAAAAAAAACAACCAAAAAAAAAAAAGCATATAACAAAAGGAAACAATGCTATTTTCATTTGCTTCATTAAAATAAGTAATCCTTGGGGCCGAGGTGATAGTCCAGTAAGCACTTGCCAGGCAAGTGCAAGGTCCTGAGTTTAATCCCCAGTACCATGGAATAAAAAAAAAAAAAAAAAAAAGTAATTCTTAACCAGGAGGTTTAAACTAAAAAGTTAAGGCACTTAAAGAAAAAAAAAAGTCAGCTCCCAGTCTTGGGCATTCTGTCTCAGGAGGCCTACTAAGGTTGAGGACAGGACTGTGTTTTTTTTAAATACCTCTCACCCATAGGTTCTGCACCAGAACAACAAAAGGGACTTAGATGGCCTTGAATATCACATTTAAAGGAAGTGGCTTTAAGGATTAAACATTTTCTAACAGTGTTTCAAGAAGCTCTATGGCAGTAATGGCAAACCTTTTAGAGCCTGCAACAAACGTGCCATAGGCTCCACGCCACTCACTGCCCTGGGGACTCAGACAGGGTAGTTCAAGGGACACAGGGAGTAGCATGGAACAGCAGAGCAACAGATCCCTTCTCTTCCTCCTCAGACTTCATCCATGGCACAGCTGCCTCTGTCTACACACTGGGCTTCCAAATAAAATTTCTTTTGCAGAAATTGTTTTCTAAGGCTGTATACTTAATACCATGGATGCTGGCCCAACTTTCTCACGGACAGAGAACTGAAACAAGAAGACCAAGGGAAACCAACTAGGGCATGTGTCTAGCCCTCAAACAACATACAACTGCCTCCAAGACTGCACACTGCATATGAGAAATGCAGCATTTCACCACACCACACCACACGTCTTCCACCCCACCCCCTCCACCCTCCCTTACTGCAAAGGTGGAGCTCCTCATCAGAACCATCGCTGCAGTCATCATCTCCGTCACATATGAAGTATGACTGGACACAAACATGGTTCTTACACTCGAAGAGAGCAGCCGGGCAGTATGTACCGTTGGGAAAGCGAGTGGCTGTGGGTGGGGAGCACATACATGCAAACTGTGAGACAAAACTGCTAGTTCAGGAAAGCTTTCCCGCCATTCTGCCCTTAGCTCTTGCTAGGAGAATCCACACCAGTTTCCTAAGACCATAACCTCTCTGAAATCATGATGGCATGTGTCGTAAGGACCACCATCTGAGCCAGTTTTCCACGACATGAATCGCCCCTCGGGCAGCACAGGACTTCAGCTGGGGGCAAGCCCAACCTCTAGCTGCAGAAAGACTGGCTGTGCTCCTGATGTATAAATATAAAGTCTCCTTGAAGCCAGGGTTGGAGATTTGGTAAACATACCCTACAACAATGACTATCACAAGTAATTATCAACAATTAAATATGTAATCAGTGAATCACAAAGAGAAAAATATGAGCAATCTTTTTTTTTTTTTTGATTATGTATTTTACTATAGGGTCTCACTGCACAGACTGGACCCGTAGTGATCCTTCCTGTTTTCAGCCTCCCAAGCGCTCGGATTACAGACGTATGTCACCATGCCCAGTCTCAATCAGCATCTCAACACACACCTGGAGATGGGTCCGGGATGGCATGCCTGGGATTGAACCCCGGGCCCCTGTGTCTGCCTAAGTAGGTGTTTTAATCCGCTGAGCTATCTGGCTGTCCCTTGCCCTAATATTCTGGAATATTCTAGCTATGTCTTTATCCAATTAATGACTTCTATAGTACTTCATAATATATGTTTTGTTAGCACAGCCTATGTACTATTCTCCCTTTAAAATATTACTAGTGAAGCGCACTCGAATGACCCCTGAGAAGTATATGATCATAATGACATGGGCAAACTGATAACTACCAGTGGAGGCTGAATAGAAAGAGCTGTGATCTTTCAACCTAACTCATGGTAGCTGATAGATGTCTCCACTACCACAACTACGCATCTGGGCAAGAAGGGCGGCAAGTGCCCAAGGACTTACGGCAAGTGCTTTCATCAGAGGCATCCAAACAGTCAGCTCTTCCATCACATTTAAATTTATTGGGTATGCAGTGTCCACTCGTACACTGGAAATGTTCAGGGTGGCAGGTCCTTAACTCTGAAGAGAAAACACGGTCATTTCCTGCAGGCCTTGTCATCTGCATGCAGGCAGGAGGCCCATGGAGTGCCTCACACTCCTATCTCCTCTTCCCGGCTCACTGCAAACCCCCAGCATGTCAGCCAGTGAAGGAGCTCTCACAGCCCGCATTTTCCCCAGTAAGCACGAAGATGGAAGCACTCATTGTCCCTGTTAACTGCGAGCTCTCAAGCTTTCCTCAGAATTTTCCAGTTTTTGATGTTCCTCAGTTTTCCTCAGACCCATCATTAAGATAGGATTCCTATTTCAGAGCTCTGTCAGCTATATCAGGATGACCTGTGGAACACTAGAAATGTATTTGGTTTTTGTTTATTTTGTTTTTTGTCTTTTTGAAACAGGGTCTCACTATGCAGTTTAGGCTGGCCTTGAGCCCATTTTTGTAGCCCAGGCTGGTCTCAAACTTACACTGATCCTCCTGCCTCAGCCTCCCAAGTGCTGGGATTACAGGTGTGCACCACCACACCTGGTGTATTTGTTTGTTAGGCTAATGTACATTGAAGTCTGCTATAGGGAATGTTCAAGTCAAAATGAGACTAAAATCTCCTCATTGGTCCCCCATACTATGAATAATCTACACTGCTGTAAAGTTGAAAAAAAAAAAAAAAAACATAGAAAACAAATAGCAAGTTATTTGATTATGCTAAGGTTTAAGTACTGCATAAATTACATAAAAATTCTGTTACTCTGAAAATCTTTATCAGTACTTGAAAGGCTTACTCTTCCACAGCTTAAGATTCTATAATAAGCATCAATAGTTACCACAGTCCCGCTCATCTGAGTTGTCCCCACAATCATTCTCTTGGTCACAAACCCATCGAGAGGGAATACATTGCTGATTACTGCACCGAAATTCACTCTCCGTGCACTGCCGAGGAGCTGAAAAAGAAGCCATGTGGCCACGAATGCACCAGGAAACAGAAAGACAGACAGACAGAGGCAGACACACACATACACATGCGTACGTGCACGAACACACACACACACACACACACACACACACACACACATATAAGACTTGCTGCTTGGCAGCTGTCCATGCTGTCTGGGGTGCCCTGTAGCCTTTCTCATGGGGCTCAAGTCCCAGAGGCCTGCTAGTGCAGGTCATTCATCCTCCAAAACTAGACCTCTTACATGGGTTCAGGCCAGTAAAGAATGGCCTTGAGTTTGTGACAATAAATTTTTCATTTCTTGAAGCTCTAGGTAACCTCTTATGATTCAGTATGAACTTCTAAAATTAACAAAATGTCCGTAGGATTTAGTTTCATTTTGTTAGGGTACCAGAAATCACACATGACCTTGCACTTGTCAGGAGGGTGCTGGGCCTCTGAGCTATATCCCCTGGCCCCTGGATTGCTCTTTTAGATCTGCAGGAATAATCCATATTCTGATCTGATTGTATTTGACAAATAGTGATTATATCTTCCAACAAAAAAAGCAGCTGGAAAATTTTCATATTAAAAAATTTGAAGTTGAAAATGTCAGGAGCCCATGATAGAAGCTCATGGTGGGAATTCATAAAGTTGCTTGGGGAACGCTTCTACTTATTCAGATCTGAGCACCAGGGCTGATGGAACCCAGGCTGCCGTCTTCTAGATTAATTTTTAGCAGCTATATCTTGAGCAGAAGAGAAGAATCAACACCTGACTTGATGCTTATCCACAGCCCTCCTAAGAGAATCCACTACTCCAGGAAGGATAAAAATTCCATTTGAGGGGACAGGGATATAGCTCAGTAGAATAAGCACTTGCCTGGCAAGCCCAAGGTCCTGAGTTCAATCCCTGGTACCACCAAAAAAAAAAAAAAAAAAAAAAAAAAAAAAAAAAAAAAAAAAAAAAAAAAAAAAAAAAAAAAAAAAAAAAAAAAAAAAAAAAAAAAAAAAAAAAAAAAAAAAAAAAAAAAAAAAAAAAAAAAAAAAAAAAAAAAAAAAAAAAAAAAAAAAAAA
>PVJA010005178.1:0-24272 GCA_004027025.1 Myocastor coypus | reverse complement strand
AACACGTCACCCAAACTTCCACTCGAATTTTTGAGATTTGTCTCCTTTGCTACCTGGCCCGCTCTGGAGAAAGGAGTTTGAGAAATGGGGTCTCTGCTTAGCACCCTTCCTTTCTTGTATGGGTCTTCATTTTCTTTTTCTAGTCCATTTATCTTATTAGATTTCTCCATCATAATTTTATTTCAAGTTCTTTTTAGAAAAATAGTTGTGTAAATAAATTTAACACAAAACAGATAGACTTCAGTTGAGCCAATGAGATGGCTCAGTAGTCTAAAGCACATGCTTGGGCAAGCTTAGGCAAGTGTGCAAGGACTGTAGTTTAATTCCCAGCACCCCATGCTTCTCCAGCCCCATCCCCAGGAAGGGCAGGGCCAGTTACAGAAAAGGAAAAAAAAAAAAGATATACTTTAGTAAATATACTCCTTCTCCCCCCTGAGGATGAATGACAGAGATAGCTACAAACAAAGAAAGGATGTTCCAGCCCAGCCCTAGTGGCCCTCGAGGACCGCACAGCTGGAAGCACTCACCACAGTTTTCCTCGTCTGAGCTGTCTCCACAGTCATCGATTCCATCACATCTCCAACGAAGAGGGACGCAGTGGTGATTTTTACAGCGGAAATCCCCTACAGGGTTGCAGGTCCGTGCCTCTGCAAAGGCATAGAAAGCCTTTGTAAGATGATGCTCAAGAAAAGCACTAAGTAGCACTGGGATGCTTGGGACAGCCTCAGAACTGTCACCATGCTCTTGTAACTCCGAGACAGGAAAATGCCAAAGACATGAATGGTCAGGATCCATTCCTCTTTTAGCTAACCTGAACTTATCCTACTGCTTGAAACTAGATCTGCAATTCTCTTTTGTAGAAATTGTTCAAAAACATATTGGGACCTGATTTATAACTGGTCTTGTAAGGGAAGGTAAATGGAGGCCACCAGCCAATACAGTATTTCTATCATATTCCTGTCCCTGGCTTAGATATTGTTATTAAAATAACCTATTTGTTTCCCTCCTCTCCCCTTTCCTCTTCCTCTGCTTCTCTCTCTCTCTCTCTGTCTCTCTCTCTGTCTCTCTCTCTCTCTGTCTCTCTCTCTCTCTCTCTCTCTCTCTCTCTCTCTCTCACACACACACACACACACACACTTTTATTTCGTTAGAGTATCTGCCTAGTCTTAACACCTTCCATTAATTTGTTTGGCCTTCTGTCCATAAACTCTTTCCACGTGCCTGGAGTGAATAACAGAAAAACATTCAAGACATGGAAATCACCAAGTAAGAGAGGTTCTGATTTGGATGTGAACTATGGAGGGACAACCACCAAGTCTCTTCTCTAACCCCTCAATTTCACTCAATCTTTAAGATTAGACAAGCCAACTGTGCTTGAATAAGAATTCTATACTTGGAAGAAACTGCACAAGTTCCTAACATCTCAGTAATTCCTTTTCTGATTATAGCATCCTTTGGGATCAGGCATCATTTGAGATTACCTAACTAAAATGACCCCAACACCCCCTGTCAAAGGCTACAAAATGTGACAAGCTGATCGAAGCACTGCCAAATCCTTCTTTCAGAGGTGAATAAAGGGAAGGTGGCATGGGAATCTACCCTCCTCTAATGCAGCCTGGGAACTGCTTTCCACGCCCCTCCTCCCCAGGAGGGCCACCTACCGCAGCCTTCCTCATCACTGTTGTCCCTGCAGTCATCGTAACCGTTGCACAGGGACCACAGAGGGATGCAGCGGTAGTTCGTTTTACAGCTGAATTCCGTGAAGTTGTTACAGCGGTACGCGGCGCTCACTGAAAAGGGAGGAGACCAAAGTCACGGTGGAAGTTGGACTCCCAGATGTAACTTTCCACTGTCACAGTGAGGGCGGCTGCTGGCCAGTAGCAATGCCCAGATGACCAACTAAACTGACACTGGCAACCTGTGTGTGCCACAGAGGCGAGCTGTCTTCTCACCACTCACTTGGTCTGCAATGCAACCGTCAGGGCAGAAAGGGCCGGGTTTGAAGGACAAGCCCAAGTTGAAGTGTCCATCCTGCTATGAGGCAGCAGTGTGATCTTCCACATAACATGAGTCACCCTACCTTCCGCTGTAAAGTGGGAATTAAGGCTCACCTTCCCTACCTCACCATGTCCTCAGATGAGGGTGAGTTCCATAGGTAGGATGTGAGTTCTCATTAGGCAGTCAGACATGTGGTTTACCAACAGGTGTTGTAAGATACCTGAGAAGCAGGCTCTGGGCCACTGGACACCACTTTGAGATTGCACTTCACAACACTAAAGCCAGGAGCATCCTGGGAGGTGTGGCAGGGGGCAACATGGGGCTCTGCACCCACTCCCAGAGGCCTCCTCACCTGCCTGCACCCAGGGACTTACTGCACTCCTGGAGAGGCTCATCTGAGTAGTCTCCACAGTCATTATCCACATCACACTTCCAGGATGGAGGAATGCAGATCCCGTTGTCACACTTGAACTGGCCTGGCTTGCAGGTCCGGCTAGCACAGTGGGCTCTGTCCTCATCCGAGTTATCCAGGCAGTCATTCACCGAGTCACACTGCCGGGACTCAGGGATGCAGCGTTTATTGGCACACTGCCACTCGTAGGACTCACATCGGTGATTCTCTGCAAGGAGGAAGGTTAAATTATCAGCTTCAGAGGGGTCAGAATGAAAGCTTCTGCCTTACACTGGTGGTTCCCGAAGGATTCTATTACCATTACTTTTCATGGGCCTGTTCTTACTTTTGAGACAGGGTCTTTCTAGGTACCTCAGATCAGCCTGGAATTTGTTAGGTGAGTTTGGCTGCCCTCAAGCCTCCAATCCTCTTGGCTCAGCCTCCCAAGAACTGGAAACAGAGGCATGTGATAACATGCCTAGCTTATAGGATCTATAGCATGATGTGCTCATTGTCTCTCAGAAATATTATATGAATAACTATTCCTTTAATTAGTCTCCCGAATTCCTAAATATCTTTTCACTGCCTGCAGATTTAAGAGTTGGAGATAGATCTCCTGTCCTACTAAGCACACCTTCTTCTGTCTCTATTCCCCTAGTGAACAGTAGTTTTCAGACTTTGTGTTTCTTTCCTTTTTTTTTTTTTTTGGTGGGACCAGGGTTCAAACTCATGACCTTGCACTTGCCAGTCAGGCACTCGTGCCATGGTGCTATCTCCCTGGCCCCCAAACTTTGTGTTTCTTGTTATTGTTAGCATCTCACTTTTAGAGAGTCCCTCCTTTTAAAGTGAAAACAAAAACAAACACCACAATGAAGAATTCTTGTCAAAAGGAGGCAAGAAGTTCCTCATTTCACTTCCAGTGTATGCTCTGAAGGAGGAGTCAAGGCCCAGCACATGGACAAGAGCCCTCCACGTGGAAGACTTGCTCTCTACACAACCACTTATCTCAAAGAGACCCGAGAAGCTCAATGTATAAAGCCCTATAAAACTGAGGGAGCATGGGCCCTGGGTTTCTCCTCATATTAGAGCCTCTTCTCCACTTGTGACATGCAGGAAGTATCCATCATGTGGTGCCACTGTCAACAGAGAAGGGCAGAACAGCACAAAGTCATGAACACACCACAAAGCGTTCTGTCTTCATCAGAGCCGTCAGCACAATTCTGGCGAGCATTGCACAAGCTCAGGGGGCTGGTGCAGTTGCCATCCCTGCACTGGAACTGTCCCACTCGGCAGAAGCGATGGGGGCACAGGGCTGGTTCATCAGAGCCATCGGAGCAATCTTTCTGCCCGTCACATTTCCACCAGATGGGGATACACCTGCACAAAGGAAATATAGCCCTGCTCTAGCAAAGCACCATGGGTGGGGAGCAGAAGAGGGGGCAGTTGCTACATGGAAGAAATCAGCCCTGAACCCCAAGGGCTGACATAGAGTAGGTCTTCTTGGTCCTAGAATAGGTCAAGTAAACCTCCGTTTCTGTGGTGCATTGCCAGAGAAAAGACAATGGTGAGAGGTCTGGTAAGACGTAAACACACACTGAAACATGCTCTGAGTATAACCATAAAATTCCCGCCACAACCGGCAATAGAGCAGGTATTTTAGACAGGGTTCTGGAAGCAAGTGGGGCAGACTGTCTGCCCAGTGCTACAAGAGAGTGGGGGACTGGTGGGAAAGCTGGGGCACCAGGAACTGCTGCATGCCTGTGTCATAAGAAGGCATAGTAGGGTCTCAATCTTAGATATCTCACTTAATCACCAAAACAATCTCCCATTGCATCCTGGATGCTTTGCCTTGCATTTGTGCTGCTCTTCCCCCCATTCTGACTCAATGGCCCAGAGCTATTGTCAGGAAAATAATCAGTAGCCACGTGGGTCTTGCAGCAAATACAAAGGACCAGAAGTGGACTTGGATTTGCAGAATGGATTCCCTGGCACGAGGTAACTGAAGAGATTTGTGTAGCCTTAGGCACACAGAGGATACTTTCTTAGAAATTCAGTCATTTCCTGCTTCTCTATAAAAATGTACATACATAGGCATTACCAGACTAGCTAAAAAAAATTCCTATTTAGGAAGGAGTGACCTACAGCTGAGTGCCTTGCTGTGTTCCACATGAACCACATTAACTGAAATCTTGGGTCATTAGGAAATTCCCATGCTGTCCAGGGGACTGTGTCCAGGGGATGGGGAGGCTGCCTGGCGGAGTGGCGCCTTACTTTTCATTGTTGGCGCACAGGAACTGGGTGCTGGAGCAGGTGGGGAGACAAAAGGTTCTGCCCGTCACACGCAGGGTCTGGAAGTCATCGGGACATTCGCAGGTGAATCCATTTCCCCCTGCCCTGATGAGGCAGAGATGTGAACAGCCACCATTGTTGGTGCCACAAGGATTGTTCACTAGGAAGAAGGAAAGAAAACATGAGTCCATCTGCTTAAAGAAAGTGTCAGGCACAGATGGGCAAGTTACTTGCCTTGACCCTGAATTCCACACCTCTGAAACAGTAACAAAAAGGAGAACCGTAGCTTGACCCTTTTCCCAAAGTTCATGTTGTAGGACAGCTGATAGTTACACCACAAGTCTGTATATGAGACCTGCTCGCTGGGGTTCCTTACTAGGAAGACGTGTTCTTAAGAGCCTGAGAGAGCAGCATGGGCACAGCTTAGGCTTAGAACAGACCAGAACCTAACAGAGAGCTTTGCTTTGCCAGGCAAAGCACAAAGCCTAAGCACAAAGGCAACAGAAGCAGGGTCACAAGTCACTGGGCAGAGACATTTACTAAGTATCTCAATCACTGCCTAGTAGTAAGACTAGACTTCCAATAAAATGAAGGAATAGCTTTAGTCTGCTGCATCTTAATTTCCTCACTTCTAAGCTTATCATGTTTTAGCATGACATCATGAGAATAGACCCAGAAAAAAAATATATAAACCAATGTGTCTCCAAAGTATACTGCAGACATTAGCCAGATCATCTCTAAAACTGTCCAATGGCTTTAATTGCATGGAGAGAAATATAAATTCATAAGCAAAAATAAAAAAGCTTAATTTATGATACTGTTCTTAACATTATATCTTCTAGAAGACAGGAGTAACATTTATTTGATATATAGTTATACAGTGCAATGTCAAATGCAAACAGACATTGAATAAAGTTTTTATAATGGCTGCAATTTTCTTTTAAATATTTAAAAAATCTCTGATCTTGGTATAAGAGATAAGATTGTTAATCTCTGAGGTGTCATAGTTGCATTATGGCTAGATATGGAAATACCCTTATTTTTCCAATGTGCTTTTTCAAGTATTTAAGAATCATATGTCATTCATGATACTTTCAATCCAACTTAAAGTACTGTGGTACTCCCACCAAAGTGGATGAAGCAACTGTGCAACACAACTATCAAATCATACTTTAAAAAAATAAGATTGTTCTTTTAAAATAAGGCAAGTACCAGTTATGGTGCATCCCTGTAATCCCAATGTTTGGGAGGCTGAGGCAGGAAGATCTTTGAGTTTGCGACCAACCTGGGCAACACAGTAAGTCAAGGCCAGCCAGAACTACATAAGGGAGACCCTGTCTGGGAGGCAGGGGATAGGGCAGTCGGGGAGAGATAGTTTTTAAGAAAAGAAGCATAATTAGCCCTTCTGGAGCAGGGAGTATAGATCACTAATATAGTGCACACCTACATAGATGAAGTCCTGAGTTCCTTGTCCAAGGCCTCCAATTTTTTAAAAATTTTGGTTATTTGAAATAGGGTCTCACTATGTAGCCAGGCTGAGCTCAATTTCCATGATCCTCCTTCATCAGTCTCCCAAGTGCTGGGATTACAGGCATGTTCCACCATGCCCAGCCCCAGCATACATTTTGAAGAAAATATTAACAAGAAAAGAGAAACTTCTTGTATGTCTGGATAGTCATGCTTCATAGCAGAAGAATAACATGCACATAAACTAACCAACTGTGCCAACCCCCCATCACCTACGCACCGAATGGCTGCCTGTATGGGTGGTACACGTGGATGTCAAAGGGTCTGTGTGTTGTGTTCACCAGCACCACCCTATTTGAGCCATCGTATTTGTTTGCCTTTTCAACTGTCCTTGTATTCCAATCTGTCCAGTAAATAGTGTCTTCAAATACAGTAAGAGCGTAGGGGTGAGGCAGCCCGCCGTCATAAACCGTGTGTCGGTGGTGGCCCTCCAAATCAGAATACCTAGGGGAACAGGAAGAACAGCCATTGGTGAGCAAGATAACCCCGCCTCTAATGCTTTTCAGGACAAATGAATTGACCAATCTCTCAATAAAACTCTATCCTCCTTAGTCTTCAATGAAAATTATTTTTGACTGAACAAAAGATGTAAAAAACTGAAAAACCATGTTTAAAAAAATAGGTGTAGTCATGGGACTTGAAGCAATCTCTGCTAGCAACCACCGCTTTCTAACCATCACTGCACTCCAGCTGGTAGTGCACTGGTGGCGTTATAACTTTTATGCTGATACTGTGCATTAAGCACCCGTTTGATACCTGTTCCTAGGTCTCTGGAGGAAATCAGAGGCTAGCAGTCCAAAACTGGAATCCCACCTATCAGGAGCACTCTAAGTGAGAAGCTGTCCTAGGAGACAACTGCATTCTCAGGATGAACTAGGAGGAAGGTACCCCAAAGCAAATCCCACAGGATGTTTCCCAAGAACTATGCCATGGCACTGTTGAAGAACACTTTCCCAAATGAATAAACCTCCAGGAAGCACTCTGATTTCAGCATCCTTGGCACAAATTCCAAGTCCTCTTAGTTCTGATGTGAGGCTGTATTGAAGTTGTTTCTAAAATAACTGATATTTTAAAAATTTAAAACATCCTAAAATTCAAACAGGGAATAGAATGATATAACCTCTAAGAAACATGATGCTAGCTGCACAATGGTAAAAATATTTCCTCATATACTGTCATTTATAGAAGCCATGGGAAAACATGAAGCCTTGCTAGAACTTTGGTGACCAGAATGCAAGTAATGATCTGAACTTAGTCACCAAGGGGTAGACCTGGGAAGGGTCTGAGGAACAGTTCAAAGTCATGGCACTACCTAGTTCTTCAATGCAATGGGCTGTGTTGAAAATACTGCTAGGCTCTGATTAGACCACAACTAGCAAGGTCCCCAAATAAACATGTACTGGTTGGTTAACAGTACATACTATTTTTAAATAAGTTGGCGCTGGGAAGATAGCTCAACAACAAAAATGCCCATCTGGCAAGCATAAGGACCCAGGTTCAATCCCCATTACCACATGCTGTGGCACCCCAGAATTCTGGACACATTGTGCCAGCCCTAAACTGGGCATGCTGGAGCATGCCTATAATCCCAGCGCTAGTGTGGTTGAGACAGGAGAATCACTATGGAGTCCAAGCTGTGTAGCAAGAACTTGCACCAAAAAATAAATAATAATAAGCCTGTCTCATCAAGTTGTATAACATTTAACAAAGTTTAAAAGTGATTTTGTTTCTAGAAAGACTTCAATGTATCATATATTGAATAAATCTTAAAAGACTCCACTGACACATAAAGCACTTCATTGTACTTATCAGTAAGGTGCCAACATATTTTACGGAAAGCTTTTCCACCATTTTCATTCTCTTCCCTTTTTTCAAAGACTGTGTTGAAATCTACTAATTGTATGTCTGAGAAAAAGGTCAAGAGATAAGGAAATTGAGATGTGTTGAACAGGAGAGACATTACTAGCCTCATTTTCTAGATTAAAAAATAAAAGCAATAAGAAGTGCAAGAGGTACTTCAGAGTTTACTCTGTTTCTACTGTGCCATACCAAACAGCTCAGTGACCTCCCTGTGGGCAATTTTACTTGGAGGTGACTTCAGAGTGTCCCGGACTACAGAGGTCAGGCATGGGTCCCAGTTTCTGCAGTGAGCAGCTCCCCGGTTTTGTTCTTTCCTGTGTACATACTCAATGTATCCCAGGTGAGCATCTGCCCAGTATAGGAGGTCATTGGTGTAGTCGATGGTGATGGCATTAGGCCACAATAACTTGGTTGAGATAATCACAGATTTATTATCTCCATCCATGCCAACTCTGCCAATGTAGGAACGCTCTCCCCAGTCTGACCAGTAGACATATCTATGGGAACAAACACACAGCGTCAGTCCCTGCAGCTGAAAGAAGTCAGTACCCAAAGGACAGCATTTCCTCTTTCAGAAAAAGGAGTTTACATCAGGTAGAGCTTCTCAGTAAAGAGAGAGAACAGAAAATAATCTGAAAAAAGGAAAAAATAAGGGGTATGGTGCACAGGCACTACTCCGGAATGAACACAGCTAACTGCATTTCAGAAACTTTAATGTGGTGGATCCAGTGAAGGACTAATTCTTTCACCACAATTAATTATCTTGGCATTCAGCCAATTCTCTTGGCATGCAGCTTGAAAAGTAAAATGGAATAATGCCATGGCAAAGACAACAGGAGAACTGATGGACATCCCGGAATGAGCCATGCTTCTATCCATTAGGCTAAACATTTACCAGGCAGGAAAAGCAGAAGACAAGTCCCAGGAAGAGATTGGCCTTGAGAGAGCTATGTGAGCAGCCTTTTTGGTGACAGAGGCAGAATAAGGGCATGACAGAAGAGCCCGACATGACAGGGAGACAATACCCATATTGAGGGTGAACAACAATTCCTCTGGGATTGTCAAAGCAGAAGGTGTTGTTGGCATCCACACAGTGCTGGGCTAGCATGCGGCGGTATTGACCTTGGAGGTTGGAGACAAAGAGGCAGTCCAGCTGGGCGTCCACCCAGTAGAGGTGTCTGAAATGGAGAGACAGGAGTTACTGCTATAACCATTCTGTTTGGCCACCCAATTTCCAACGCAAGCTGTCTGGAAACCACATAGACAGCTGGCTGTTAGAAGGCACCTTCCCTAGCCAAAGGAGGACAGGGGAAGCAGGAAGGCAGCCTTGCTGCAGCGAGGCAATAAAGATGCAAGAAGATGCTACAATTCCCACCTCTGGGTGAGGTGGCATTGAAATTCCAGGCCCACGCATCACAGGAGGAGCCTGGTTTTACTTTTTGAAAACCCCATAACATCCTTCCCAGACAGTTTAATAGCTTAGGGGAGAAGAAGTGAGTGCCATGGACTATGATTTTCTTTTGTGTGTGTGTGTGTGACACCAGGGTTCAAACTCACGACCTTGCACTTGCCAGGCAGGCACTTGTGCCATGGAGCTATCTCCCCGGCCCTCCGTGGACGATGATTTAAATGACGGAATGAAGGAAACAGATCTGCCTACCTGTATCACTGAAACTGCAAATAGGCACTAAAATCCTGACATTCTCCATGTAAAAAGAAACCTATCCCTGGCCCTATCAGACTAGGTGGCAAAATAAGTTTCTCTATGATGTGTTTTGCTTAATCAAACTTAACAAGCCTTAGAAATGTATTAGAATGTGTTAGAAATTTGTGCCTTAGGCATATTTTAGACTTAAATCTATTGTTCCATAATAAACTCTTTATAGGGCAGGCATCCTTAACCTTAAATCAGCCTGGCATCTGGGAAGTGTGGTTTCAGGGCTCTATACTCTCCAGATTTGGCACACAGCTTTGTGAGCATATGTATGGAAACACTTTTACCATGCAGGGCTCATAGCCTTCTTTCATTCAAGTCTTAATATACCCAGAACCTTCCAAAAGGTTCAACACCCCTATACTTGGAGGAGGGTCGCTTAGGAGCGGATAACCAATTCTAAATAGCTAAGAATATGGTTTCCCTTCCAGAAGACTCACACACTCCTTTGTGGGTTTTTTTTGTTGTTGTTGTTGTTGTTTTTTGTTTTTGTTTTTGGTTTTGTTTTGTTTTTTTGTTTTTGTTTTGTTTTGGTCTTTTTGAGACAGGGCCTCACTATGCAGTTGAGGCTGGCCTTGAGCTCACTTTTGTAGCCCAGGCTGGTCTCGAACTCGCACCGATCCTCCTGCCTCAGCCTCCCGAGTGCTGGGATTACAGGCGTGAGCCACCACGCCCAGCTACACACACCCCTTTGTAAGAGGTAAGTCCTGGTCCAGCTGTACTGGAAGTCAGCACACTTAATGGTCAGGGCAGTAGCATCTTTCTAACCCTAAGGATGAGAAGATGCCTGTGTAAAAATGTACAAGCCCTCTCAGGCAGCTCTCTTGGGTCACTACTGAGGAGTGAGATGGCCATCATCATAGATTCTGCCATCACAGAAGCAAAGAAGAGCAATTTGCTAGTGGCCAATTGCTGAACATTTACTAAATGCTGAGCCTAAGACTTTAGAGATCCCGAAGAGGCGCTAGCTTTCTTGCTATTTTCCTGATGAAGCTGCAGAGCCCCCGGGGTAGTGCAAATGGCAGGTGAAAGAGCAGCATCTCAAGCCCCAGCACATTGGCTGTACTACACCACCTGGCACTCTGCTTTCGCAGGAAGTTTTCTTCAACCAGTCAGAAGACTGACCCTGTCGTAGGCCGCTTTTCAAGATAACTTAAGGCCTCCATCTCCACTACTAAACCATGCAGAGAACACAGACCCAGCATCAGTGTCCAACCTGTTTTCTGAAAATTAGTACATCGAGCTTAAAGACTTCAGAAACTACACAGCTTCATGTTACCAATGGATATTTCTATGGATATGAGCAGGAGGTTTCTTCTAATTTTAGTGTAGTTAGTACCTTAGACCTGGTCCTTATCAACATAAATGTGACTGGTTTCTTCTTTGGTCCTTCCAGAAGGACTATCTCAGAACACAGCATCTCACACTAGCCCCGCTCTGCTTCAGAATCAGCCCAGGTGACAAATGCAAGCAGGCCGTGGGCTCCAGCCAAGTTTGTTTTGTTTGTTTGTTTCTTTGTTTTTGTTTTTGTTTTTGTTTTTGTTTTTGTTTTTTTGCTTGTCTTTTTGAGATAGGATTTCACCAAACAGCTCAGCTGGCCTTGAAATCACTTGGTAGCCCAGGCTGGCCTTGAATTCATGGTGATCCTCCTGCCTCAGCCTTGAGAGTGCTGGCTTTACAGGTGTGTGCCATGATGCAAGACTGAACACACTCATGACTGTATGGAGCACTCCTTGATATCATCTCCAAGTAACTGAGCAGCCAGTAACAGCAAGCTTCTACCTCCTTTATAAAGCTCCTTCTAGTAAAATAATACCAAAGATTCCTATAATCCCCAGATTCTAAGCTCCATGGCATACTATTTGAATATCAGTGGAAAAAAACCAGGAAGATCATAAAATATATCCAATATTGGCCCAAGTTGAAAAGATCAATTTCCAATGAGGGAAAAAAAAAAAAAACATGGTTAGAATATTTTTTACTTTTTTTTTTTTTTTTGAGACAGGGTCTCGCTGTGCAGTTCAGGCTGGCCTTGAGCTCACTTTTGTAGCCCAGGCTGGTCTCGAACTCGCACCGATCCTCCTGCCTCAGCCTCCCGAGTGCTGGGATTACAGGCGTGAGCCACTACGCCCGGCTAGAATATTTTTTAAATGTTGAAGTTTTAAAACACTCAGAACGCTTTCCTACCTGGCAACCCAGTCTACAGCCAGACCTTCCGGCGCTCGTAGTTTGTGTCGTATGATTATCTCCCTGTGTGTCTTGTTCAGGAACATCCTCTCAATGACTTGTCTCTGTAGGTCAATCCAGTACAGTCTTTTTTCTACTCTGTCAAAATCCAGTGCTATGGCATTTCCCAGGCCTTGTAAAATGAGTGAGTAAGAGTAGCCATCTACGGTTAAGTTCCGTAAATAGTAGCGGTTGCTAAAAATGAGGTAGGGCTCGATGTTGCTGTTTTGCCGGCAGGTCCTTCCATCGGGTTCCCGGATGTAGCCTGGGGCACACTTACAGATGAAGGAGCCTATTTCGTTCTCACACTTCTGGCTGCAGACGTAGGGCGTCTCCTTGCATTCATCAATATCCACACAAGTCCTCTTGTCAGGCATGAGCTTGTAGCCCGGAAGACAGGAACAATAGAAACTGGTGAGCGTGTCTGTGCAGTTGTGGTCGCAGCCACTGATTGAGTGGTCCAGGCACTCGTTAATGCCTGTAGGTGAGACACAGTTACTACAGCATCCGAAATATCAGCATCGCCCGCCTGATCCAGTCACTGTCTCTATCCAACAGCACCAGTGGAAGGAATCTCATCAGAAGACAGGCGGTAGGGGCTTCAAAAGGTTACAGGGTATTCAAAAGCCACTATTTAATCCTTTAAAAAATGGGTTTAACACTAATACAGCTAACAAGGTCAGCTGACTTCTAGTCCCATGTCTGCCAAACTTTCCTCAATTAATAATTTTTAAAGTAAGACAGCACCAGAGGAAGAGGGAAGACAAGAGCACAAGAAAAAAGCCTGCCCTGTGCCCTGGTAAAATAGGTGTCTAAGGGGGAAAATGCACATTCACAATGTCTTCCACTCATGCTGTGTCCCGTCACGGAGTGCAGAGCCCAGGAGACAGGTGTGTTTTCCTCCCCATGAGGCCCTGCAGCGTTAGCTGTGCCTCCAGTAGTTCCATGACCGTGGCCACTCCCACCTCCAAAAGGTCTACTCAGCAGGAAGCAACCGACTAAAATTGACATCATATGGTGCAAAACCCACAGTCCAAATATCTAGCGCTTCTAGCAGCACACCACGTAGCCCTCAGCAAGTCGTTTCACATCTCTAGGTTTTATTCTCAAAAGAAAATGGTAGGAAGCGATGCTTCCTACGGGTCACGATCACAATAAACTGTAACACAGCTACTCAGGAAGCTAAGGCAGGAATCCACCAAGGTCCAAGCCAACCAGGGCAGCATAAAGACACCTGCTTTAATGTGGGGATGGAGGGGCTATTTAGTAAACTTGGAAGAGATCTCTCTACATTAAAATTTTCATTTTGACTTCTGTACAATTAGGAGTTTTTATTCCTATAGATTAGGCAAAGCAAAATTAATTAAAACCTAATAGAAATCTACAATTAAATATAAGCAAATTCCTTTTAATTTTGGTATAAATATGTAATAAAAGTGGCTTTTTTCTTAATTTAATTCATGGTTTTGGATTTATTCATTATTCATATTAATTTAATTCATGATTTTGAAACTTTGGTAGAAATTTATAGAAGCTTTTCTTGTGTTAGAGAAAGCCAGTTTCACATGGTTTTTACAATATACACAGCTATGCCTTCTCCTAGAGCCCAGAGCGCCCTCAATGCTGCTTCCCAAGTCTTCCTTCCTACAATAGCAGAGACCATAACATACTTCTGCATCAGGTAGGCAAGTGCACTTAACTGATACTAATGAGCCGCTACAATAAACAAAATAAAGGAAAAAAGATGGCATCTCCTTGAAAGCCTCTGTACCTTTCTTTATCACAGACAGCACCAGCACACATAAAACAACAGTAGAAGGACCGAATACCACCAGCAGTCTGATTTACCAATACGATGGAGTACAAGATGACACTAAGCAGGCAGTACCTATTTTGCAAATTCTCCAGTGGCTTATTTATGGTTCTTGGGAGAGACTGAACTCTCCCACTCCACCCATGAGCCACTAGAGACCCAGGAGAGGCACGCTTCAGGTAACAAGTCACTCAAGTGGCCAGAGAGACTCCACAGGTCCTCTCCAGTCGCAGGCACCTTTTTGCGATGCTCTTAGATTCTGGCCTAGATACTTGTTTACCTTGGTTCTAACAGCTGCCTAACTAAAAAAAAATAGCCCCAAAATGTTGGCATATCTGCCTGACACACTGTGAAATCTTCACCTTTTGTGATAACAAGCAGTAGTAATTCTTCAGAAATTTTCGACAGAGAGGACAGACTAGAAGTCCTAGCAAGTGTTAAGAGATGGAGTGCTACATAAGACCTCCCCTATTCACGGTTCCCAGGCTTCCGCTGCACTCACCGCAGCCCTTCTCGTCACTGTTGTCCAAACAGTCATCCACGTGGTTGCAGAGCTTTGTCATCTCGATGCAGTGCCCGTTGTCACACTTGAACTGGTGAGGCGGGCATGTGGGCTGTAGGGTGGAGCATATGTGTTCCTGCTCATCAGAGTCATCTCCACAGTCATTGTCATGATCACAGACATAGGCCCTAGTGATGCAGAGCCCATTTTCACAGGTAAACTGGTTCTGTGTGCACGCCGGGTATGAGCATTCCCTTTCATCGCTGTAGTCACCACAGTCATTGCGTCGGTCGCACCTGTGTCAGGAGACCGTGGACCAAAAGCCCAGAGGTTGGTGACAACTCTCAACTGTCACCACTGGAGGCTTTGCTTCCTCCTCTATCTCCATATCTACAGGAATCCAGGCTGACTATCCTGATAAAAAGATCATCAACACCTTGGCCCCGACCTCCCCAGAGTCTCTATCTACCAACTCTAGCAGAATCCAATATTTGATGTTCATCACTACTTCCCCTAGTGATGGTTGCTATCATGAGAAATGTAGATCTAGAGTCATTATGTTATCCCCCAGTTGAATGGCTAATTACATATAATTTTGGTTTTCATCAAATCTAGTTATCAGATAATGAGATAACTTGGGGGCAAGTAAGTTAATTCCCAGGCAACTATATGGTAGAAGTATCCATGCCCAGTGGAAACTTATAAGGTAAGTGCTATACATTAGAAGATCACTGGATGTGTCCCAGTGAAGTAATGGCTGCACTGGAAAACCCTTTCATACACTTCTACTGTCACCTACCATAAGATGCAAATAGGTATCATGACGGGAAAGAGACAAGAAACTAATAGTTTACAAGCAGTGTAGTCAAGGAGAGATAGTGTGTTGTAGCTCTAGAAGCTGTTCCGGCATCTAACATTCCCAGGCATATGAAAACAACCATTTTCTGCAATGGTGTAAGCAAAATTGATCTTTCTTCTATACATTATTTATAAAGTAATCCAAAACCAAGTTAAAGTCTTGATTACTAAAGGAGTTCTGCCAACAGTGACAAACTCATCATAACTATGCAGGAATGGAAGTTAAGGACGGACAAAACTAAGATTCAACAATCCAGAGAAAACTTACCGTGGAAATTCTAGCAGCATGAGGCAGAACACTACAAAATGTTAAGTCAACCAAGGTGGGCGTGGTCAGTTTTATAACTGACCATTGACCCAGTTAGCTGGCCAAAGTTGCCATCTGCAAACCTAGGACACTACCAATGTGATTTATACCAAAACATGTGCCTGGGACTGTGAAGAAAGCCATGATCAAAGCCATCTTGTTCAACCATGTGTGGTGTCCTGGGATCTCATTTCCAACGGATCTGAGACACAAATGCTTTCCTTACTTTAGTTTACTTCCAACTCAAGAGGGAACAAGAAAGCCAGACGTGGTGCTGCACCCCTAATCTCAGCACTCAGGAGAGACAAAAGGATCACTGGAAGGATGAGGCCAGCCTGGGCTATATGAGTTCAAGAGAAGCCTGACCTACCCACTGAGGCCCCATCTCAAGACAGACAGACAGACAGACAGACAGACAGACAGACAGACAGAGTCAGCTAGGTAAGCCCATCACTCCATTTTTACGTACAATTGTGCATCGTTATTTTATTCCAGCAAGCTACTTACACTTTAGTCTTACCCAGGTTGGTTAGCAGCATCAATAAAGACACAAAGAGAAAAAAAATCAGTAGGAAAAATGCCCCCCCTACTGTACCTAAGGGAGCATACATTCTGCCAAGCAAGAGAATTCACATTTAAAGTGCACTTGGTGGGGGCCTGCGGCACTCAGACACACAAAATTTGCATTAATTTAAAGCTCTATAGCTCCGGTGGCTGGACAAACAGTATTTGTGTTTTCCTGCTCTGTAATAGCACTTTGGAAAAGCAATTTAAAAGCTGGAGATGGGAAAAAAAAGAAACAGACAGGTAGGAAAAAACACAATACTTCATATGAAAATCTACAACCTTTCTTCCCCTTTTTTTTTCTTTTTTCTTTTTTTGCAGTACCAGGAATCAAGCTTAGGACCTTGTGCTTGCCAGGCAGGCAGTCATGTCACTGAGTTATATCCCCATCCCTGAAAAATCCTCATTTTCAACTGCTTTAAAAACAGGGCCAGGGCTGGCGAGATGGTTCAGTGGTATAAAGCACCTGCTTAGGCAAGCTTAGGCAACCGCAGGGACCGCAGTTCAATCCCTGGCAACACATGCTGAGCCAGCCCCAACCCCAGGACAGGCTGAGCCAGCCATAAAATATATATTATATATAAAACAGGGCGAGAGGGTCACAGAGATAGCTCAACAATCTAAGTGCCTGCCTGGCAAGCACAAGGACTGTGTGCAATCCCCCACACCACGTGCTGTGCGTGCTGTGCCAGCCTTACCACCAAACTGTAGAGTGAGACCCTGTACCAAATACAGAAACAGCCCCAGATATTCTGGCACTCCTGCAAAACAAAACATTATCTGCATCCTTAGCTGGAACACACAGCTCCATTTGCCCCACCTGCCTGTCCTTGCCATCTCCCTGACCCAGAACCAAGTGTCAAGCTCCACTTGTCCTCTCACTTGCCTTGTTTTCTTTTTTTTTTTTTTTTTTTTTTTTTTTTTTTTTTTTTGAGACAGGGTCTCACTATGCAGTTGAGGCTGGCCTTGAGCTCACTTTTGTAGCCCAGGCTGGTCTTGAACTCGCACTGATCCTCCTGCCTCCGCCTCCCGAGTGCTGGGATTACAGGCGTGCGCCACCACGCCCAGCTTGCCTTGTTTTCTTAGAACAGAGAAGGAAATGATCTACTTCTTGCACCTGTGCCTGTACTCCAAATGGAAGACTATGACAGCTACCAGCCTCACACAAGAATTTTCCTGCATCAGTCTGCATTTGTACACCTCCCTTGCCTTGTCCTGTGTAAGGCCACAAGATGGCCTTCAGGGGCCCTGAGCAAATTTTGCCTTCTTGGGACTTATCATCCCTAAAAGCACTCCAAACCATGTTAAACAAGCAGGTTAGTACAAAGGCAAATTTATTAGTATTATCTATGAAAACACCAAAAGCTCTCCTTCTTGTTCCTTTTGATTTTCAAGAGATCGAAACATTTTTCATGAAAAACCCCAAGTGCCCGGGCCTTTCTTAGTCACTTTTGCAGCCACTATGTGTACCCAAAAGATAAGTCAGCCTTGTTCCCACAGATATGGGAGGTTTTCTGAGAAATGTTTTAATCCCCAGTTCACCTGTATGACTGCAGGACACAGAGCCCATTACCACAGGTGAATTCGCCTGCAGAGCAAGATCTCCAGGTACAGTTCTGTAGCTCGTCAAGGGCATCGGAACAGTCCGAGTCACCATCACAGACCCAAGAGCGGGGAATGCACCGCCGCGATGGGGGGGCATTGTTGACACAGTGAAACTCGGAACTTGAGCAGGTTTGCTGGCCTGAAACCAAATCACACAAAAATCAGAAACCAGAGAATTCATTGTAAACAGTCCTCCTGCTCAATGTTACTTAACACCCTGAGAGCTGAAAAACAAACTTTATAAAGCAGACAGACAAATTGCACTGCTATCAGAATAGATCACAGTACTTCTATAAGTTGCATTTTAATTGCTTTGGACCCGGAATTTTTTTTTTTCCTTTTGTGGAATCAAGAATTGAACTGGACCCTGCATTTTTACAACATAACAACTCAAAATAGTAACATACCACATGTAATTTTCTATAAAATTAAGAAAGATCATATTTTTGTCCTTAGAGGTCAGAATCCACTAGTTTTGTTACCCAATCTGGAATTCACCTGTTTGAATGCCTTACATATTGGCAACATTGGTTCTCTTGCTCCCCAATGTATGATCACACAGACTGAAGTGAGGTACGCAGATGTATGTTCATCCTACTGAAGCCCTGAAATTCAACATGGCTAACTAAATGGCTCAGTGTCAAAGAATGAGGAGAAAGGGCTAGGGCTGCCAACTCAGGTCTTTAAAAGAAAAAAAAAAAAGTTGGGGCTTTTTCAATTAATTATAGCAACCATTCAAGTGTGTCCACAGAATAGAAGAATTCATCTAGTATTGCAGATGTATCAGATAGAAAAGGACAGGCCAACATATTTGCTACAGTCCATGTGTGCATGCGCAGTTGCCAGCCTCCCAGTTCAGTAGATAGACCTCACAGTGCTGTGTGCCACCCTTGGAGCTATGCATTGTGAAGTCACCATCAAATGCAGGCACCAGGACACCTCTCTTTTCATCATCCCACCACGGCCCCTGCTAAGACATGTCAGATAGGACCTTTATGCTCTGTTGGGGGTGGGAAATGATGTTCCAAAAGCCACTCACTAAGAGTAACTGCAACCCCCAACTCCAAGCTCTAAAGTTAGAAATGGAACTGGAAGCACAGTCAGTTATGACACAGGGAAGGTTGTTATCAAGAGTGGTCAGCAGGGCTCTCATCTGCTCGAGAAACACAACCAAAGGCAGGAAAGAGAAGACAAACATAAAATCATTTTTCATCACTGTAAACATGCTTAAGCGGATAACATCAAAGAAAAGTACCACAGGTGAGCATTCAATTTGACAAGTATCTACCAAACCCCTCAATACAGATGGCTCTGCAAAGGTGCTAAGTGGATCACTTACTGCAATTGTGCCTTCCATCCTCATCACTCATGTCCCCACAGTCGTTGTCGCCGTCACAGATCCAGGCATTTGGGATACACCTGCCACTATCACACTTGAACTCATTACCTAGGCATGTCCGATCAGGGAGCTCTGGAAAAGGGAAGAAGCAGTTGTGGTCGAGAAATTGTGAGAGAAGCTGCTATAGCATGGGTTGTCTAAAAAGCTCGCAACAGCGCAGTGCCTGGCCCTAAAGTATTAGCGCAGTGGGCCTCCCACGAGGGCTCACCAGTGATCCCAGATCAGAGGGAAAAACAGCCCACAGACAGTGCCAAGTCCTGGCTATCTTTGGTGTCTTCTGTGACACTCAGCATTCCCTTACAGCTATGGTAGAGACTTAGTTTTTCTCAAAGGATGACATAAATTTACCCACCACTAAATTCTTCTATTTTAGAATCTTCTTTTCATCCAAGAACATTCTCTTTGGTGTACCCCAATCTTCAGCATTCCCCTTGCCCTGCTTCCCTGCTCTTATTTCCTTTAATGCCTATAATCTTTCAAAATACTTCTGGACTTACTTCTTTTTCACTATGTTTGTCTTTTCATTTTTCTCACTAAGATACAAGTTCCACAAATTCAGGGATGCAGCCTCACAGTGCCTACAGCATTGGTGCTCAATAAATATTTATTATAGAAATACCAAGTCACCCTTCTACTTAAAGTGGCCATCACTGATTTGATTTAAGTCCTCTAGCCCTAACCCACCATGTTCCTATTCAGCTAATCAAGTTGTCCGGGACGCATGAACTCAGGACCTCCAATTAGCTTACAGCAAATAAAAACATAATTTTAATAATTACGAGACACAGTTTAGTGATAACAGTAAGAGCATCAAGACCTTATAGAAGCTAGTGTGAAAGGCCAGCCCCTGTATACTAAAAGTCTCTTTGAAGAGATTAATAATATCAACAAAAAGGAAAAGAGCAAAGGGGGAACTAGAAGAGGAAGAAGGGAGAGGGAAGGGAGTTAAAGAAAAGAAACAAGCTAGATCAAGTAAATGCTACCAACTCTAAAATGACTACAATGCATGTACTGCTAACACATACGAATAAAATAAAAGGAAGAAAAACGACAGGTACCATTCCTACTTTGCTAAGCCTGCATGGAAATATGATTATTGACACATTAAAAAAAAATCCAGAAGTTATATCCTCAGATGTCTGCAATTGTTTTAAAATTTGTGTGGATATTGATTAGAATTTGCAAAGGTAAATTAGCAGTCTCCAAATGCAAACAAAGCGCAACTGCTCCCCTGAATACAAGAAGGTCCTGAGAAGTTCTTGGGAAGCTTGAGTGTCCAGGCCACCCTGTTTGGTGAGCTGGCACAGGTACAAGACAGAAGGAGAGTGTATGCCCATCATGTATCTCTGCCACATCTCTGATTCCAACTATTTTTTTTCTCATCCTTTCACTGTTCTACAAGTCAGAACACAGCCACACTCACAAATCCCAATAAAGGGTCAACTAAAATTGAGTTCAATGAGGCAGGCACTACATTAAGGGCATCACTCAGCATAACCTCTCTTGCTCACTCAGCAGCTTTGCATTCTGGTCAGGCCCCCACGCAAGCAGATCTTTCAGGAAAATCGGTTGCATGATTTTAACACCCTTCTGGGGGAGGAAGCACAACCATATTCTGTATTTGAAGTGGTGGAAAGAGACTGCCTTCTAAGTGGCATTGTATTCTTTTCACATTTGCAGACTCACGGCAACTGGAGGGTTCATCAGAGTGATCCAAACAGTCTGCTTCTCCATCGCAGTACCAGTGCCGAGGAATGCAGCGTGGAGGAGACACACACCGGAACTCTACAAGGCTACACGTGTGAGCGGCTGCAATGGAAGACCACACCCTTGAGCAAAATCCAGGCCACTTCCCACCTGGCTTCTCTGAGCTGGACTGCAGCTGCCAAGAGAGGAAGGCTGGGGCCTGCACGATGGGCTCTGTACAAGCTTTCCTGGGGCTGGAGGCATAGGGAAGGGAGAAGGGAGGCAAGACTACCCCAGGTTCCCAGACACTTTCTTCCAGATTCCGAGGAAAGTCCAAGATAGAAGTTCTATTTGTTAGAAATATAAAAGAGCTACCTTATGATAAAGAAAGTAGAAGTGCATGTAAAACATGCTGGGTCTTTTTCCCTGACCATATCTATGGCCACGTCTGACCTGAGCCCACACAACATTTTAACCACGTTAGGCCATGATTCAAGACTCAGCAAAGTTCTCCCATCCCCTACCGACACAGTGTTAGGAGATGGAAGACTTCACCTGCACTTGAACAGTGTTTCTTTTATCAAGTAACCTTAGGTACTGCAGGCTTCAGATATATTTTCTAAATTATTGTGTAGCAACAAACCTGAGTCAGGTCTTACAACTCTTATGGCCTGTCAACTCCCTTGCTTTGGCCCATGCTATCTGATGACTTGCTAGGAAAGAATTATTAAGGGAGCAAAGTCCCTGGAAGGTCACAAATAGCTCCAATGTGCCCAGCTCCATCTGATAGCTGCTTCCTCACACTGCTAGTACAATGGATTCGTGTTCTTTAGCCTGGCCTCTCGACAAATGATTCTGAGGCCCTATAGTTTCCTTGAGAGGGAACCACAACCAGATTTTAAACCCATAATAGTACAGAAGGTCAATTACTAACCTTTTTATTTATTTATTTATTTATTTTTTGTATTTTTGTTACAGGGTCTACAAGGTCTCACTACACAGATCAGACTCCTAGTGATCCTCCTGTTTTCAGCCTCCCAAGCACTGGGGTTACGGGAGCGCACCACCACACCCAGTCTTAATCACCATTGCAGTGTAACCTGGGGGCAAGACTGGCACAGTACACCAGGGACTGAACCCCAGTCCCTGTGCCTGCTTTAGTCTGCTGAGCTATGTGGCCAGCCCACTACGTTCTTTAAAGTATGCATCTATTTACATTAACAGTCTCAAAGTCATGAGCCTTTTTAACTCCAACTATAAAGACAGAAATTGTTTGAATGAAGCAAGTTGCTGAAATTAAATGAAGGGTTTCTGAAAATTGAATATACTAAGGGAAATTGAAATATCAGTTACTAGTAACTGCTTTAATCATGCTGATAATAAATGTTAAGAGCTCACTGTGGAAACTCTGCCTGGAGTCTCCGAGGGCCTAGAAGAATGGGTTCTTCAACTGTTATAGGGCTCTGAAAGAAATAAGGTCTGAGGCAGTCAACCAAGGAACAGAGGGAGAGGGTGTCTCCCATGCCCTGATCACATCGGAAAGCACTTGCCTTCCACAGCCCCTTCCACAGCCCGCTTTGAGAAGACAACTGGGAATCAGCACAAACACCCAGGCTTGCTTTCTCTGCGTTAGCTCCTGACAGGCCTCCCTGGAGTCACAAAAAGAGAAGCTGTTCTGTCTTACCACAGTAAGTGGGGTTTTCATCACTCATGTCACCACAGTCATTGTCTCCATCACACAGGTAACGTCGAGAGATGCAAACGTTGGTGGTCAAACATTTCGTGAATCCAGGCTGGCAAGTGCGTTCAGCTTGAAAAAGACAACCAGAAAAACAATGACAACATGGCCACCAAAGATGTATATCATAAACCATGTCCGTGCTGACAGATGTATTGCCCAACTCAAACCAGTGCAAGGGTGCAGTTTTCCCAGCTGTCAGAGAGGCACAATCTACCACGTTTACATGAGCTATAGGTTCTCTAGTAGAGAGATGTTTCTGGCTGATGCTGTAATGAGAGGTGAGCAGAGATTGCTTTGAAACGTAAACTGTTTTCTGTATGTAATGGCATCCACAAATGGCCTAATTCTCAGCTAAATAAACTATAGCAGCATACTTACAAAACAGAACAATATGCAGTCATGAAAGGACTGCAGAAAGTCGCAGTATATGAATAAGGAATGACAGTGTAATCTCTAAATTATATTGCTAATAGTAAGATTTTTTTTTTTTGAGACAAGCTCTTTTGCTGATCTTAAACACATCATATAGCCCAGGCTGGCCTCAAACTTGTGACAAACTTTTTGCCTTAGCTTCCCAAGTACTAGAATTACACCTGTGCACCAATCTTCATTTCCAGTATTTTTAAAGGGAATGTTCTGACTGCACACAACCATTGGGCTAGATCTAAGTGCACAAGGGACCTTGCATTTAGTATGTTTATTGTTAGTAGTCTTATTTGTGTAGGTACAATGATTTTGAAATTATTAGCATTTTAAACTAACTGTAGAAGGCCTGGCAGGATGGTTCAATGGTCTAAAGCGCCTGCTTAGGAAAGCTTAGGTGGCTGCAGGGACCGCAGTTCAAGCCCTGGCACCACATGCTGCGCCAGCCCTGCACTAAGTGCAGGCTGAGCCGGCCATAAAAATAAATAAACAAACAAAAGTTCTGAAACAAGAAAAATAAATAAATAAATAATTTTTTTTTTAAAGTAACTGTAGAATAAGTTAAACAACTTGTTCCTGTCATCAAGAAACAAGATTTTAAGCATAATAGTAATTACATAAGATTTAATTAGATATAACTATAACATACAAAATGAAAATGTATGTTGTTACATGAGTGATAAGGTGATGTGACAAAAATACATACAATATGGATGTATTTTTTTCTTAAAAAATATTTGCTAGCTCTGTCCACTGAAAATTCCCAGGGACAATGGAAATCGAACAAGAATGTCCTGTCAACATGGGGCAAGTTTGATATATCAAAAAGAGAGAAGAGGTTTCCCTGGGTAAGTGCCAGATCTAGCTCTGCAACAGAAAGACTCAAGACAGCGCCAGGTCTGAGTGGTGCTGGGTCAAAGAATGAAGGAACCAACTTAGCAGGGCTCCACTTGCCTTTACAGGTAAAACAGACACTAACAACAATAAATGGAGGTGAGTCGGGTGTGGTGGCACACACTTGTAATCCCAGCACCTGGGAGACTGAGGCAGAACTGGTGTGAGTTCAAGACCAGCCTAGGCTACAAAAGTGAGCTCAAGGCCAGCCTATACCATACAGTAAGTAAGACCCTGTCTAAAAAAAAAAAAAAAAAAAAAAAAAAAGTGGAGGCACTGTATTGTAACTCAAACATATAAACATCCATGAATTCAATGAAAACAAAATAAAAAGATAGTCAAGTTGTGCTGGCACATATCTGTAATCCCAGTACTTGGGAAGCTGGGGCAGTTCAGGCCAATGTGTAGGGCAAGCCTAGAGCTACATAGGGTAACAAGTTCAAGGCCAGCCTAAGTACGTTGCCCAGACTCTGCC
>PVJA010005177.1:0-80677 GCA_004027025.1 Myocastor coypus | reverse complement strand
ATGCAGTTCAGGCCGGCCTTGAGCTCACTTTTGTAGCTCAGGCTGGTCTCGAACTCACACCAATCCTCCTGCCTCAGCCTCCCGAGTGCTGGGATAACAGGCCTGAGCCACCACGCCCGGGTGATATTTTTAAAATATATATATATATATATATATATATATTTTTTTTTTTGTCTTTTTGAGACAGGGTCTCACTATGCAGTTGAGGCTGGCCTTGAGCTCACTTTTTGTAGCCCAGGCTGGTCTCGAACTCACACTGATCCTCCTGCCTCAGCCTCCCGAGTGCTGGGATTACAGGCCTGAGCCACCACGCCCGGATGATATTTTTAAAATATATTTTTAAGGAAATGTGTTCACTTGTTTTATGATTAATATTTTATTAAAAATCAGAGCCAAGATCATCTTATAAAATGGGTATGGTATATTTTTCAATGAATTACAATATAAATTGCTCCATAATTACCACGGTAGTTTCACATTATTCTAACAAATCTATGGCTGCTGTTAAAAAGCTTTGAAATCATCATGACTACCATGAAAACTGGGATCAGATTTATTCACAGATCTCTATATACGAATATTTTCCTTTATTCCTGGAGAGTGTTCTTGGGAGTTCTCCCAAAGAGGAGACAGGAACCCCAACTTCACCCTTGAAGTCGATTCTTGATTTTTTTGCAGAAAAAAAAAATGTGTCCATAAAAGGCAGAGGCACAAATTTTAGGCCGAGTTAGAAGGTAAGGAAGTAGTGCAGAACTACAGCTTCAGACATTGAAGAGGATACAGACTGTCTGAAGATGATCCGACTGATCAACTAATAAAGACTGAGACCAGCCTTGGTGGACTGGCTGACAGGAACTTGGTCTTTTTTGAGTATTATCTCATTATCTAGTTTTTTAAGATGGATCTGAACCACTTACTGCTTGGTCGGGAAAACGAGGCTCAGTGGGATGGTCATTTCTGTCTGGGACAGTCTTGGCCTTGTGGAGGTTCTCCTGGGACCTAAGGTTATTGCAGGGTTTGGGCCAAGGCTGAACACTATTTTCTTCTATAAATTGCAAGGAGGTTAAGTGATTTGTGTTCTCTGTTTTTTTTTGTCTTTTTGAGACAGGGTCTCGCTATGCAGTTCAGGCTGGTCTTGAGCTCACTTTTGTAGCCCAGGCTGGTCTCGAACTCACATCGATCCTCCTGCCTCAGCCTCCCGAGTGCTGGGATTACAGGTGTGTGCCACCACGCCCGGCTTGTGTTCTCTGTTTTGAAGGGGATCGATTTAGAGTGTATATATGTAGAGCAAATAAACTCTGTATTATCTGCTTGTACACAGATACTCCCTAAATGATTACTAAGCCTATATCCAGAGCTAGGAAAGAATTAGGCACCAAGTTTGACCTTAAAAAAGGAGACCAATACAAAATAAAGGACACAGTTTTTTTTTTTTTTTTTTTCTGCTTTTAGTGTCATTTTTTAGTGTCTTTGATTTTTCATTGCGGTGAGTGTCTCAATGCCCTGAATCAGTTCAAAACATTTATCTTTCCTGGTCATTTTGACTTTGGTGAGGAGCCAGGCATCACACAGTGCCCTAGGAGGTGAATGAGGTGGATAACAATGCTTTTATGAGGTTGCCTTCCTTTAGTGCATAGACACAGTGCTCAGCATTTTTTAATGACATTTCTGAAAAGAGGACTTCATGAAAGAGGACTTGCAGAACTGTTTCGGAATGCGAAAAGAACGGTGGACTGCGTTGAAGCGACAGGGAGTATTTTGAGGGAGATGAACGGCTTGTACATTTCACTCCAATAAATTTAAAACATTCAACCATTCGCCATATATTTTGAACATCACTTGTATCTAGTAGCACTCAGGGAAGAATCACCGTTTCTTTTTTCATAAAAAAGGAAGTTACAACTTCCTGGTGGACTCAGAAGGAAACACAAATTGTATTTCTAAGGAACAGCAAAGTGAGGGCCCAGGCATTTGTGAAACACCTCGTTACAGCCAGTGTATGTCCCTGTTTGTACATTCGCCCTCCTCTTCTATTCACATAAAGTGAGCTTGGTATTTATGAAACTAACACACATGCCCGACACATAAACGTGTGAGCCATTTTATTCTTTTTATTTTAGGGTATATGAATAGTTAAACAACTGTTATGTCTTAAATACTTTCTCATCACAGGACATGGTACAAGAGAGCCATGCTTTGAAGAGAAAGGATTTATTCTGGCTTCTGTATTCAGTTCTTGGTCAGCTGCTGTCTGCAGGAAGGACTTGGTGAAAGTTTCTGGTGGAAGAGAGTTGCGCCTGTGATGGAAGCAGGAAGCAAAGACAGGATGGAGGAGTTGGGGACGAGAGCATGCTGTTTCATGTTCTACCCTCAGGGATTCACTTCTAGCAATGCAAGCCAGCCATGGTCTCATGAAGCAATCACCTTCCAAAAGCCCGCCTCTGAACTCATGACCATTTGGAGGCACATTCTGGCCTAAATGCTAACATCACATTCCGGACACCCTAGAAACTCGTGCTCATCTCACTGTACAAAATTAGACTTGAAAATGCTTGCCAGATCTGTGACCATAGGTAACTGTGTAAATATCCGGAAATTCCATGTACCATTGACCTCTAGCATTTTGTGAAGTTTAAGATGAGAGTGTACACACGACTCCTATAACCCATAATTTTAATATCTTCTCTAGCTACTTTCTCTCAGTTGTAGTATTACACCATGTCATTCAGTTTGTCCCATAGCTTTTGAAGCTTCTCTCTTTCTTTCTTTCTTTCTTTCTTTCTTTCTTTCTTTCTTTCTTTCTTTCTTTCTTTCTTTCTTTCTCTCTCTCTCTCTCTCTCTCTCTCTCTCTCTCTCTCTCTCTCTTTCTTTCTTTCTTCTTTCTTCATTCTTTTTGTATTTAGTATAGGGTCCACAGGGTTTCACTATATAGATTGGACTCGTAGTGATCCTCCTGTTTTCAGCCTGCCAAGTATTGCGATTACAGGCTTATGCCACCATGCCCAGTCTCAGTTACCATCTCAGTGCACCCCGGGAGTGGGGCAGGAAGGGCATGCCAGGGACTAAATCCTAGTCCTTTCAACCACCTAAGCAGGTGCCTTAATCTACTGAGCTACCTGGCTGTCCGCAAAAATTTTCATTCTAATGATTATATCCTTCGTGGTTCCCAAAGATGAATATGGAACTCAAGCTCTAATTAAGCAAATTCTCCCTTGGTCTACCCCTTTTATACAATAAAGCAATTTATATTTATCATTCTTCATAATTTGCTGGTTTATGGGCACAAAATTTTTGTCCTGAAAGTTAATATTTGGTGAAGGATGTCTGTTCCAAGCAAGGATGTCAAGGTGTCTTTACCAGTTGTTAATTTCCCTTAGTTTCAGACTAGAATTTAATCTGCAAAATACTGATAAGCAATATGTCACGTTTTGCTCGCTTTCTAAGAGAAATATCTTAAATATAAAATACCTGTATTTGTTTGAAAGTGTGTGGTATATTAAGTACTTATCATGTATCTGGTCTGTTCTGGATATTAGGGACATAAATTTAAAGATTCATTATGCTACCCAAGATTTTCATAACCAGAAAGATCTGCCTCATAGCAATTAAAATGTAATATAAAGTAATGTCTGCACTCTGACAAGTGTGAGTTGCAATATGCTTAAGCAAGAGTTCACTTGAAGGGGAAAATCTGAACTAATAATTAAGTTAGAATTTGCCTTTCAAACACAAGGTGAGGGTGGGTGAGATAATTGCACTTTAGTCAGAGGTAAGAGATGAGACATACCAAGGTGAGGAACCAGAGCGGTTCTGACATTTCATGAGAATTCTGGCGGGCCCAGCCTCAGTGGAGGCTAGGATGTGTGTGGGAGAGAAAGCAGGTTAGATCAACGAGGTGGGCACAGCTGAGTCATGTTGAGGAAGCTGTGGAAGGTTTCCATCAGGAAATGTACTTGATCCAATTTACATTTCAGAATCAGCATTCTGGAGGCAGTGCTTGTGGAAGATAGATAGTAGAAAGTCAGATTGGAAGTCAGAGTCCATTTTCTGGGCTACTGCAATAATACACAGGCAAAAGATAACAGAAGATGGCAGAGTGCGTGTGAGAGAGGCCCAGGCGGGGGTGGTGATTGTCCACATTGATTAAGATCCCGCACTTGAGAAGCATATTGCTTCAGTAATATGTTCGGCCTTCTTAATTCTCTGTTTTCTCATGCATACAGATTATCCTACTTACCCTACAGGGCTGGGGGGACACGTTGGGCAAGATAGTGAATGTAAAGAAAGTAATATAATAAAGATGACATAGCATATCACCAATAATTAGTATTTATGTGGTGCTCTAAATCTTGTTTTACATCTGACTAGAAAGAGAGAATGTGGAAATACCTGAAACATAATAAGTTGGACTTTTCTGTAGATATATGGAGTACAGAAGTCAGATTTTAGGGCATTTTCTTGAAGAGAATTTACTTTTATTTCTCATTCTGTGTTGAAAGGAAGGGATTTCTATTTATTTAACATCTATCTGTCTATCTATCTATCTATCTATCTATCTATTTATTTATTTATTTATTTATTTATTTATTTATTTTTGCAGAACTGGGGATTGAACTCAGGCCCTTGCACTTGCCAGGCAAGCACTTATTCTACTGAGCTATCTCCCCAGCCCTTCAGATTTCCATTCCTTAGAGCATTGGGTTAGAAATGCGCTGTCAGCCATCTTTTTTTTTCTATGTACTTGGAAGGGAGAAATGAGAGTAGGAAAAGAGTCATCTTTAGTTTTCCTCCCTTATTCTCTGCACCCCCGCCCCCCCCCGCCCCCCCCAACTCTACTATTCCTGATTTGGGCCCATACGTGCTATAGTCTTGTCACTGTTTCTGCATTTTCATTAGATCACCACAGGCAGGACTGTGCCTTTTCACAGTTGGATGCCTGGAATCTGTGTCTGCTGTTCTCTCAGCAACGAAGAAAGTTAATTCAATTCAAGGTAAGAAAATAAGAAACCCAACTGAACTTCAGATCCGTATTTCTCTGACATTCTATCTTTACCATAACATCATTGAGAGATTGAGTCATTTTTTATTTTTAAATGTATTTGGACTTTTGTTTGTTCCATTATGCAGCTTGGACTTGTAGTGATCCTCCTGTTTCAGCCTCCCAGGATCTGGGACTACAGGTGTGACCCACCGTGCCTGGTGGACGGCTCAGCACTCCTGGGTGTAGGGACCAAGCTGCATGTGGTGCTGGAGATTGAACCCTGGTCCCTGCACTTGTCTAAGCAGGCATCTAGTTCACTGAGCTGTCATGCTGGCCTGGAGAGATTGAGGAGTATTTTTGTGGGACTGAGGTTCGAACCCATGACCTTCCACTTGCCTGGCAGCACTTGCGCCGCGGAGCTATCTCCCAGCTCCCTGAGAGATTGAGTCTTAACTCCCTGCTTGGCTTTTTTTTTTTTTTTTTTTTTTTTTAAGAAAACATTGAATAAACTGTGACTTCATCAAGTAAAGTTCTGTCATATTTGGAAGTCAGAGGTACATATATGAGAATGGAAGATGTTGTGGGAGAGGTGAAATTGACCAAAGAATTTTAAGTACCGAAAGAAGGGAAAAATGAGAGCATTTGGTTTTTAAGACATAGATAGGGATTATAAAAATATGCAGTGACAGGGCTAAGCCAGAGACGAAAAATCAAAATCAATCTTCTGGGGCTGGTAAGCTCATTCAGTAGTTTAAGGCACCTGCTTAGGCAAACTCAGGCAGGTGCAAGGGACCCAGCTGCTATCCTTGGCACCTCATGCCATGCCAACCCCGCCCTGTGGAGTGGGCTGAGCCAGCTTCCTCATTCCCCGACCCCCCCAAAAAATAAATAAATAAATCAAGCCAATCTTATGATGTCACAACTTGTAAAAATTATTTCTGGTTACACAAAATCAAAAATCAATTGTCATTGGCATGTTGTGCTGGTGGAAAATCTGTAATTGTAGTACATTACGCTACTGCTCATCCCAAGAGATTGTCTCAAGTGAAGAGGCGAGATAACATGATAAGAGTTTATTAGCCCTGGATGTTGAGCGGTGGAAAGTGAGCCTACCAGGACATTTTATCACTTCAAGAGCAGCAGCATTCAGCTGTAGGGTGCTACTGCCACATTCAGAAGTGGTGTTCTATGTACTGATGTAAACCTGAGAGCCACAGTGACAAAATTAAATTTTCCCTAGTATCAGGTTCTGAATACTACTCATTTTTTTTTATTAGAGCAGTATGATAATGACAGATAACCATGGAAATGCAAACTACAACTACATCGGACATGTTCTAAAAGGGAAGAAAAGGCAGAAATTGGTTAATAGGAAAAATTGGTTGATTTTAATGTATTGGTTATTGTTTTGTTCTTTTGTACAGGGTCTCAGTAGGCCTCTCAGACTGGTAGTGATGCTGTTGTTTCCAGCCTCCCCAGCGCTGGGGCTCCAGGCATCTGCCACAATACATGGTCTCAGTGTCTGGCTCATCACACTCGGGCACAGGTCTGGTGCAGCACGTGGCACTTGGGATGGAACGCTGGTCCTGAGCTTGCTTAAGCAGGTTTATAATCTGCCGAGCTATCTCTCGCCCTGGTGGATTTTAGAGTTGGCATGGCTATCAAAACCTGGGAACGTGTGTGGTTATGTCATATGCAAATGAAATATGTCAACAGACTTGGCTGCATTGCAATCGGCCAGGTGACTAGATGCCCTGATGCACATGCAGGCATGCAGAGACAGAAGTTGGTAAGCAAGCATCTCTTCATACGAGAAGTCTTTTGTGTTTTGGAAGTAAATAAATTCTGAAGTACTTACTGACAGAATATAGGAAGATGAGTCAAAACCAAGACTGCCAAGCTAATAGGATGGCTCTGGGAATTGGAAGGAGATCAGTAATGCTCCCAAATGTGGATATTTGCCTTTCCGTATGGAATCACCAACACATTTTATTCATCATTTGCCCAGGGTACAGCCCCTTTTGTTCATCCTGTGACATGAGGAAGTTAAGATATATTTTAAGTTTCTACAATATTTTATTTTCCCTTGAGGTATATGAAATGGTGGCATAAAAAGTCTCCAAATACTAGGAACATAACTATCAATTCAAACAAATTATTATTAAAAGAATAATATTTTTTTGCGTAATCTACCCTACAGTTTAAGCAAAATATATTGCACCGATCACTCAAACCCTTTGAACAGATGTTACTTCCATCAGTGCAGGTGACATAATGGAGACAAGACCTTAAGCAACTCACTGAAGGTTTTAAACATAAGAGGTGAAATAAGTACTTCATGCGTGCTACATCTACACCCATAAACTTTATCCTTTATAAATTACTATGATTATCCTTTGTGTCAAAGTTAAAAAAATAATTCAACTAAAAAATGTAGAAGACCATAAACAATACCAGTGAACTTGGTACTGTACACAGAGGTGCTGCCCTGTGGCTGGAGTGGCCTTCCGTCTCAGAAACTTCTCTCCTCGTGACTCTCAAGCACACACTTCCACCAAACCTGGAGGATGGTGACTGAGCAGATGGAGATACCTCAGAGAAATTCCATAGGCAGGAAAAAATGAAAATTTATACAACAAACACATTTATAATCAGCAGAAGAAGCAAGGTATAGATGTTCTCACCCATTCTGAGCGTAAATGCCAGATTATATGGTTACAGGTATTAGTTGTATATTACAGTCTGGTGCCAAAAGAAACGATGAGAAGACCCGATGAACGTAGCTTTGGAGGTTTCACTGAGATCTGTCTGTTGAAGTGAGCCCAAAGCTCCAGCAACATCTCCTTTTTATTTAGGACTACAACCTCTGTTGACCTTCACTATCTGTTTAACGCTAGGTTCACACAATCGTTAAATAAAAGGATAACAAGTAGGGGAGGAGATAATCACCAACATCTTGAGTGAGGGCAGAGACACCAATCAGGATAAGCTACTACAACCTGCCCTAAGCTTTGTTTGTTGGTCTTCACTTCTTTAAGATGCTAGTTTCATATCTCTACACGTTTTGGTAAAGATGACAATCTGCCAGAGATTTCATCCCCGGAAATAAACAGATTAGGTTAGGATTTTGGAGATAGTGATGAGAGTTCTATGTAAAGTGTCTTTCAAGTTCTCATGATTTAGCTAGGACATGAGTGACTATGTTATACTCTGTTTTTGAAAGAAAATAAAAATAGTAAAACAAAATTAGAAAATATACAGAATTTCAATGAACAAAGTGATAGAAATTCACCAATGGCTGATCTATTCCATATAGTTATCGTCATAAATTTAGATTAACAGATATAAGCATGAAAAATTGGTAAAAAGAAAAGTTATGAGGAACTAAAAAGTAGAAGATAGATAATTTCAGCATTAAGCACACCTCTGAATATGCCAGTAGAAATCAGCAGTACAATTATCAAAGCTATCCTTTGTATATACATAAATATATTTCCCCTTTTTTTGTTCTTTTGTCTTTTTCTCATCCTACTTGGTCTTTCCCATTAAACTAATGTTTTCCTTTCACAGTATCTATTGTACCTTTTACATTTTATTTATTCTTTTGGTTCTTACACTAGTGAGATAATGTGATACTTATACATGTGGGTCCAATTTATTTTACTTATTTGGTGTCTAGTACCTATTCACCTCTAAAAACCCTAAGTGACTGTTTTATGTAGCCAACACCCTGGCATTTCCACTTGAGGGCAGGGTGCTATAGATGCAAAGGAAATAATTCATGCTGTGAATTTGCCCAAGAGAGGAAATTTAAAAAACAGCCCCCACCCCTCTTAAAAGATTTCTTCTCAGAATTTTTGAAGTATTACAGAGACATTCATTCAGTAATTTCTCTGTCTTTTTGTTTGAGGAGGATGGAATAAATCTCAATTAGTGAAGGAGACAGCTTTTCACTAAGGCAAAGAGAGAAGACAAAACGGGAATATTAGTGTGTGTCACTGAAGATGTTGAAACAAGGAACACCCCTTATTAATACCGAATTGATCCGCAAAGCTCTCTACCTTGTGCTGTTGAGTAAAACAAAAATAAAAGCAAAACCTCTAAAACAGCACTACAGCCGGTGAGAAAAAGGAATCGAAATGTCACTAATATTGATGTATAGATTTTTCTAGGCCACAAGTACTTAAAACTCAGATCATAAGTTTTAATCAGTTATAATTCTTGGTGCCACATTTTCAATAATTTGAGCTCTGCCTCCCCAGTACTGTCACTGTCCTCTTTGGACTAGTGAACTAATACGGACTACAGGAGACCAGCATTTCTTTCATCCCCTCACCTCATTCCAGTTATTTTAATTATTTCCAAATGTTCCCACATTTGGTGTGGGAGAGGATTTTGAAGGGAAGAACACACGAAGGTGAGTTATGGCTTGACTTAAAGTCAGTGATGCTTTTTTCTCCACCAGCTAGTTTAGGCGCTCTGAAAGAGGAAGAATATCGATTTTAGTCTCCTGTGTCTAAAAGTTGATTTTGATTTGGTGTTGGACGGACTCTCCATATAGTGGATAGCAATCTATCTTCTTTTGTCATTGTCAAAATATATTGATGGTTCTTACAACAATTGTTGAGAGTTCTGGAATCCCTGCACAAAACTACCTTTGCTAAGGGTGATTTCCCTCAGTGAGCGTATCATATGAATAAATCATCTGAGAGCTCTGGATAGAAACTCTCTTACCACAAAGTTCACAATGCTTTGCTTTCATGTACTGATACACATTCACCTGAAAACACTATGTGCAAATTATGAGTGAGACTGGTTTTCACTGACGGTATTTGAGGAAAGTGGTTTTCCAGTGCTTTTGTAACCTCACCGTGAGTATTTGGGCAGTTTAAATAAGTTCTTGAATACTCCTAGTTGGATCCATAAAGGATAACGTGCATTTGCTTGCTTGTCCAGGAAGCCTGACACAAGAGCTTGTGCCCTCTGGCCAGTATCACTGCTGTCATCTGCACCAGAAAACTTCAACCTGCATGTTTGCAGTTATCTAAAGGCCTGAGGATTCCTAGCCACCACCTACATGCCCTTTTCTGCCCTACACACTTCAGGGTGCAGTGGCTGGAGTGGAAAGAGCTGTAAGTTTTTCTCATGTGGAACAAGAATGCAATATTTGTTGGATAATTGTTCATAATCTCTCTAGACTGCAATGCTCTCTTAAGTTAGCAGGTAGAAATTACTCTGAAGAATCAAGAAATGAGTCTTAAGCAATTTAAAACTCTAGTGATTTTCAAACTATAGTTCAAACTCCCCTATTGAGGGGAAAAAAGAAAAAAACAAACCCAAAAATCCTGTTTGTAATGCGTTAGACACTGGTTCAGAACAGAAGACTTTTTCTGAGCTGTTATATAAACAAAGTATGATTCCACTGAGGCGTATTTGACATTGAAAGTAAAGGCAACATCCTGTGGATACCAAATGGTACACATATAGAGGGATGTTAGCTTATTTGTAGAATTCGTTAAGGTAGTTGGATTACACATGTACATATGTAGTTGGAATTCCTCTGAATTTTTGCAAATCCTTGGAGTTTTTTTTCCTCTTAGTTGTGCCATTTTCATGAGCTGCTAGTTTTTGCTCCAGAATAATCAAGTACAGCTAATTTGCTTCTTGTTCACTGAAATTTTCACAAAGACCAATGTAAACAAGTTAATGTCAGGTGGTAATTAGATTTGCATAGATCATAACCCCAAATTACAGGTGCTTTATTATTGGAAGGTAAGGCAGGATAGGACAACTATGATGGTGTTACTCAGTGATAGGGGAAGAGGCTGGAAGGACAAACCTGCATTTCAAGAATGTTAGCGGTTACAGAAGTCTCCCAGAAAGCTGAGAAGACCCCAGAAAGGCTCATTTCAGGATCCTCCAGCTGTGCGCGGCACCTTGAATTCAGATTTTTAGTGTTCAAATGTGGTTAACAACCAGATTCTTCTATCTTGCGCCTTCACTATTGAGTAAATTGTCATGACAGCTATAGAAAACTGATAGAGCTAGGTTTCACAAAGTGCTCTATCTAGTTAAAACTCTATCAAGTAGGACAAGTTCTGAAAAGTAAGTACAAAGCACCTGGAATTAACATATAGAATAGGAATGGTATATAATTAGAGTTGTATACTTTAGCCATAGACAGTCTAGGCAGGTGAATTCAATATACAATAATTTCTAGTTGTAGGCTATGTTTTTCTCAAACTGGGAATTGGCCAGCTATGATTCAGGGGTCAAATGCAAAAGGTCATCACTTTTGTAAATAAAGTTCCGACCCCAATGCAACCATATTTGGTTAAATGTCATCTCTGAGTGCTTTACGTGGTCCATTGTCACAGAGGTTCTATTGTGGTCTACAATGACCACAATATGAGCCACTGGGACCTTTTAGAAGAACTTTGAAAACTCTCATTGTAGACTGTAAGACTTGCTGCATATACAAGTTTTTCTTGCTCTGTTTTAAAATATGTGATTTATATGTATTGCCTGCCACAAATCTTTAGCAGATTCTTCCCTCCACTGTAATTTGAGCTTTATTACCACTCAAAGTGGAAATAGTGGTGAATGGCAAGGGAGGAGCCATGTGTCACGCTATGTAAGGTCACAACAATTGAGAGTTTCAGCCCACTGATTGAAATATATCCTTAGTAGCCCCAGTGACTCAAATGAGGGCTGCAGGAATACATTTTCATTATCTCTGCATCTTCTAACAGAACCTTATGGGATAATGACTCATGAGAGTTTAGCGAGCATCTCACTAGACACCATATTTTCCTGTTGAGAATCATTTTTCTTTGAAGCAATTTTTCAAGCTATTGATTCTCATATCTAATACTGCTGAATGAATTAAACAAAGCACTAAAGTAAAAGTAGTGACCCTATACTCGAGGGGAAATTTATAAAGTGCAAATTACCAGCAGTTAAAGGGAGAACACTGGTGATATAATCATTGAGCGAGAAGATTTATCTGGACACCTGCTCACTCTTCAATACGCATGTTCTGAAGGAGGGGGCCTAAGTCTTGTCTCCAAAGAGCGAGCGTTCTACCTCTTTGTTTCACAAGTGGCTGCTAAACTTCTTCTTGCTGAGGTCCCTTGGATTTACTTTCTTTTGCATGGTTATCATTATGCTTTCTAAAGCTCAGGAAAGTGAACGTTGTAGGCTTAGAAGGGCCTGGCTCTGGGTAGAAATATATTTTTTCCTTGTTCAAAATCATGAATAAAGTGTGGGGTAATTACAAGTGCTGGTTTTGTAAAAATATAAATTCCCTGTGATTCATCTATAGTGCTTTTGGATATTTTCTCAAAAGAGTTAAAGTCAGAGCATGCCAGATAGTTCAGCAGATTAAATTGCCTGCTTAGGCAGATGCAAGGACTGGGGTTAGATCCCCGGCGTGCTGTGCTGGCCCTGCCCCCGGGGGCACCCACAGAGGGCTATTGAGGCTGGGCATGGTAGTGTGCACCTGTAGTCCCAGTGCCTGGGAGGCTGAAAACAGGGGGATCACTATAAGTGTGATCTGTGTAGTGAGATTCTGTAGACCCTATACTAAAATACAAAAAAAAAGAGCTAAAGTTATATTATAGTGATACATGCATGGACATGTTTATAGCCATACAATTCATAATAGCTAACTGAATCCACAGATAAATGAGTAAAGAAAATACGATGTACATGCACAAAACAGTATTTACTCATCCACTAAGAAAGATATTGGATGGCTTTATAAAACATGATACACAATGAAATAACCATTTTCAAAACTGTAGTGGCCTTTTTTCCTTGTCTCATATTCTCTTTTATCACCATTTTTTCTTTCTTTCTTTCTTTCTTTCTTTCTTTCTTTCTTTCTTTCTTTCTTTCTTTCTTTCTTTCTTTCATGTTTTATTAAAAAAAAAAAACATTTACTTATGAGAGTCAAAGAGTATTGCAATAATTGATATGACATTAGAAGTAGTGTTTAGTTAGAAGACCAGAGTAATAGGTATTCCAAAAAAGTCAGACACAGAAGATTAAATATTGCATAGTTTTTCTACTATGGGAAACCCCAAATATAAACTATGTAAAGAGCAAATAATGGTCGGAAGGGTGGGAATGTGAAGAGAGATTCTGAGTCAATGGGAAGGACATATGTGAAATTAATGAGCCAGGAGGGAAGGGATCTGGTGGACGGGGAAGGAAAAGTAAGTAAGACTAGATCTGTGTAGATGTACCAATCCCCTGAGATGACTATAACCATGCATTACAAATACATACTAACAAAAATAAGTGATTGTTTTCTCCTATTTATTCAGCTGTTCAAGAAGCTAATTATTCTAGTAAAAATCATTTGACTCTTGAAGAAAGTCAGTTCCTCTGGAAGGACGGACATAGCATTAAACCTTCAAAGGAATCAGCCATCTAGGTCATCTCACATCAGTGCAACTATAAATAGTGAAACACGTTGGGATAATTTGAGATTCTTACCCACAAAAAGTCTAGTGCCTTGTGAGGTGTCATTCAATTCATTTTAGGATTGGTAATGAGTCTCCTGATAATGAACTTCAGCTATGAAAAGACTTTTAGCACTTGCTTGGGACCAAGTTAACTCACTGCCCAGAGGGTGTTATCCAAATTAGGTTCACTTCAAGTTCATTTATTTAATAAACAGTATTGGAGGCTTACTCATTAATAGACACTGTGATAATTTTCTCTACAGTAAAAAGAAGCAATTAAAATGGCCAATTTCAATAAATGTTTCACAAAATATTAGGTACTATGAACATTAAAATAGAAGAGATATCTATTTGCTAGTCTAGGATAGAATTGGAATTTTTAATAGGAGTGTCAGGGGCTGGGAGCTAGCTTAGCAGTCTAAGCGTCTGCCTGGCAAGTGCAAGGAAGCTGGTTAGATGCCCGATATTGCTGATCCTGTGTCAGCCACATCCCAGGGCCAACAAGCCAGCCACTGAAACCAGGCATGGTGGCTCATGACTGTAATCTCAGCACTGAGGAGGCTGAAAAGAGAAGGATCACTATGAGTCTGAGCTGTTTAGCGAGACCCTGTACCAAATACACAAATTAAAAAGGTAAAAATAGGAATGTCAGGGATCTCTTCACAGTCAAGGTAACAGTTAAGAAAAGATTTGAAGGGGATTTAATCTGAATCATTTGGAGACATCTGTCTGTGTCTAAAGATAAACAGGCTCCGACTCTAGCTCAACTGAATCATTCATAAAAGCAGAACTTGTTTTCATAGAAAGGGAATCTCCCAGATAATCCTCCAACAAAATGAGCATCTATGTGGAGTTCTCATGGAAGACACCAGCAATTGGAGAAGTTTGACAATGTTAGTGACAGAATTGAGAGAAGAGATTTTTTGATGCTAGGATTGTATTCTTTAGACCCTGCCCACATGTCTACAGATACAGCCTCCTGCATTATGCATTGAAACCACAATACAAACCAAAGATATACTTAGAGCTATGTGATCTGATTGTCATGCTAATCTAGCTTCAACAAAAGACACGTAAATTTAATAAAAACCACAGAATGGCAAGTGGAGATGGTGTAGCACTTCTGTGACTAACGAAGCTTAATTTTGACCATATAGTTATGTAGGAAACTCAGACAAAGTCCCTGAATTGTATGGGCAGTCACAGATAAAGGGTAAAAAATGTAGAAGGCACTCTGCAGCTACAGATAAGGAAAAGAAAATGTGCACTGCAAGCTGTTTTAATACAATTTATCTCATTTTTAGAAAGAAGAAATGCCTACTAAGAAATTAGGGAAAATGAAGATTGGTGTACTTTTTGGACAATGCTACAGTTAAAAATAGGATAATAAATGTGTGTGGAAGAATACTTTTGGAAGAAAAATAATTTTTAAGAAATCTTTTATTTATTTATTTGGTACAGGGTCTCACTATACAGTTCAGAGTCATAGTGATCTTGCTGTTTCAACATCCCCAGAGCTGGAACTACACGCATGCATCAACACACCTGGTTTTGGTGGCCAGCACAGTGGGCCCCAAGTTCTGGGTCTGGCATGGCATGCAGTAGTAGAGATCAAAGCCAGGTCCTTGAGCTTGCCAAGCTAGAACTTAGACTGCCAAGCTGGGTCCTTTGTCCCAAGAGAAATAACTTCAAATTGGATGTAGAAGACAACAAAAAGAGTTGAAAGAATATTATTATCCTACTACATTCTGAAAATGTTTTCTTTTTTAGGGGCAAGTTCCTCAGTCACAAATTATTAAATATATATGAGCTTGCTCTGTAATGTTACATTGTAGATAATATAAAAGTAACTTCAGAGCAGAAAGTAAGTGCTCAATAAACACTTGACTTTTAATTATTGTTTAGAAACTGATCCGATTGTTTTACTAATTAATCAGATTTAAATGGTTACCTGGGCCATTTGGTTTGTTTGTTTGTTTGTTTATTTATTTATTTATTTATTTATTTGTCTTTTTGAGACAGGGTCTCGCTATGCAGTTCAGGCTAGCCTTGAGCTCACTTTTGTAGCCCAAGCTGGTCTCGAACTCGCACCGATCCTCCTGCCTCAGCCTCCCGAGTGCTGGGATTACAGGCGTGAGCCACCACGCCCGGCTTTTTTTTTTTTTTTTTTCCATTTGGTTTATACATAAAGTACAATGGAAAAAATAATTACTAGTAAGAAACATTTTGCCTGGACATTCATGGAGCTCGCATGTTGTTGGAAAAAACGAGAACAAGTGATCTTGCTAGAGGATGACTGTACATATGCATCAGTGTGAGAGTGACTTTTAAAGTTCCGGTTTCAATCAGGAAATGATTTTGTATTACAAAATCAAAAGATTGAATTACAAAATTACAAAAGATTGAAAATGTTAATGCAGCGTTAATGGAACCTTCACAGAATTCAAAGCTAAGACAGAAAACCAGATCTTGGAATGACATACTCAAATATTTCTGAAAGTGATTGAAGGAAGAAATGGAGAACAAAGACTGGCAATTGATCCAGTAATTCATAGAGTTGATAATCAGAAATTTGAGCAAGCATAGAAGAAATAGCAAGAGAAGTCAAAATGAGGAGCACACATCTAATGTAAAATAAATCCCAGGCCTAGGGAGGAGCGGGAGGGTAGAGCGCTTGTTTAGCCTGTATGAAGTCCTGAGTTGCACCTCCAGCACCAAAAATAACAGAGTGGATCGTTGAGGCAAAGACTAACTGAATCTCTGATAGCTATCTCAAACGTGTCCAACATATTTGTGGTATAGAAAATGTTAATATATACATGAGGTACACGAAATATTATTTCTGTGGAAGGTTAGTTGGGAAAATACTTATTTAAAAGATGTACGTTAGACAGTTACATGCTGGGAAATGTGATTATTTTTACAAATGCCTAAGTAAGGGCTGGGGAGATAGCTTGGTGGGTTAAGCACTTTCCTGGTAAACTCAAGGACCGTAGTTCAATACCCTGTACCCATGACAGAGTTGGAACCTCAGATTCACCCTGCTGGCCAGCAAAACTGGCTGTGGTTGCACAGGCCTATAGCCCCAGTGCCGGGAAGGCTGAGACAGAGGAATAGCTACAAGTCTAAGGTGCACAGTGAAACCTTGTGTCAAATATATAAATAAAGGTATTTTTAAAAAAAATATTAGAAAAGAAACACCTAAACTAGCCTCTAGAACTTTACTGAGAAAGCATGTATCACACTACATATAACAGAGAATACATACCAGATAATTACATTAAAATATAATCACACATACTAGAAATATGTGTAAAAAGCTGCTTAAGCATAAATTGAAACAGAGATACAGGTGGCATATGCATAGATTGATTATAGTTTTATAACACATAGAAAAATCTACAAATACATAATAATATATTTTTTATTTATTATTTAGTTTTATGGCCGGCTCAGCCTGCCTTGAGGGCAGGGCTGGCACAGTATGTGGTGCCGGGGATCGAACCGCGGTCCCTGCAGCCGCCCAAGCTTTCCTAAGCAGGTGCTTTAGACCACTGAACCATCCTGCCGTGCCCAATAATATATTTTTAAGTGCAGAATTTACTCTAGATGTTCCACAGGAAGAGATTTTAATGAAAGGAGCATGTACAAATGTCAGAGTTAACAAAGAAAAGGAGATACCGAGATAACAAGAATGTAGCACTAAAGAAAAGCAGTTCCTTCTCCATGATGCGCTGCCATAGAAGAGAGGCCCCTGTGATAGATTCTACTTGGTTAGAATAACAAACAAGGGATGTTGTTTCTCCTGTTGCCTTTTGGGTCCCTTACCTGTGCACTAGCTGCCCTCTCTCCCTCACACTCCAAGGTAGCATCTCCCCTGTGTACTTGCACTGTGGTAATTTACCATGTCCTCTTAGTTTTCTTGATCTTTGGTAAATTGTCCTAGTTGCATTATCACTATACCATCCTCCATCCTTTCCCTTAGGATCTCAATCCTCTGATGGAAAACACGGAAAGTACTCTAATTTTTGCAATATAGATCTTTTACTTCCTTTGTCAGATTGATTCCTAAGTATTTCATTTTATTGTGTGCTATTTTAAAGCCTATGATTTTCCTAATTTATCTTTCAGTGAGTTAGTTGTTTGTGTACAGAAATGAGTATTATCTCCTTAGTGTAAGAAACTGAAAGAGCAAGCAAAATCCAAAATATGTACAATAGATATTGTGAAAGAAACTGCTCAAAAATAAAGAGTAATGAATAGAGAAGAGGAGAAAAGAAGGAAGGAAGATACATATGTACACATATTGTGGCTTAGACAATTATACTGCTAACTTCCATCAGTTTATTAAAAAACAGTCTGTGCTTATATTACGGATCTTATATCTTGTAATCTGAGCAACTACTTTGAAGATAACAATATGCAATATGTAAGCTGTTGTTAAAATTTCCTACTATCTTAATTTTGAATTCTGTATCTTTTTTATTGTTTTTCTCTCCTTAAAATAAAATTAAAAAGATATTTATGGAAGGTGGACATTGTGACATCTCCTGATTACAGTTAGAGGAAATAATTCTTCAAGCTGAAATGCCTTTCTAAAGTGAAAATTTTGCAAAAAGAATCAGTCTCTCTCATTTCTCCTGCGTCATGCTATACACTAAAGGACAAAGAACAAAAAGAAAAGAAAATAATAGAAGGAATAAATTCTACTTCCACCAGGATTCAAGAAATGTTGGAAATAGATAAGAATGAAGATATTTATCTAGAAACTGTTCAACAAGAATTACTAATCTCATCTTGAGATGAAAAATACTAATACTGGCTATATAGGGTCAAAAAGAGGAAACACTGTATAGCCACAAAGCACACATCAATAATGTTCAACCGTCTTTGTAGACTATGTGACATATATCAAAAGAAAGTGTCTATTTGGTATCTATGCATGAAAAGTATTCTTTAAACTGGAATATGAATCCATCTCAGTGATTTACAGATATATTCAGTGCACATACAGTGTAACTATGGAAAGTCAACAGTCATTTCTATGTGTGAAGGATGGTCTTACAAAATTATTTTCAAGTTGACCTTTTCCTTAGAATGTTATCAGTCTAGTGTGGTTTCTGTCTTTGCCAGTTACCAATAATTCTCCTAAAATGTTCAATATAAATTATTATTTTAGAATATTGCTCTATAATTATTCCATTCTTATAAGATTATCAGTGAAAGGAATTCAGAAAGTCTTCAATTCAAGTGTGCCTAAATAGCATATCCCTAAAATATGCTCTTCTTTTATGTTTGCTGCATTCTTCTACATTCTTAGCTGTTGTGTCTGCTGATCTAATGACCTTCACTCATCAGCAGTCCTGTCTCCATTTAACTGAATCCCTGATTCAGAACTCGGTTCTGGACACCCCTTTACTAATGCAGTGTTTTCCAAATCACATCTTCACAAGTATATGTGAATTTACTAGCTTTCTCATTCTCATAAATGTAAAGAAATAGTCATTTCTTTTCATGTTCAAGGAGGGTTCATTAGTAGCCGACTGATCATCTTTAATGCCAGATGTCCTTTTTCTGATTAAAAAATAAAATGAGATTCAACCGAGTAACCAGGCCTGGTATGTTAGTGAGACCACCTGGGGCCTATCAGAAACTCATTTGACCCATCAACAAAGCCTGCCATGTGAGTGGAATTTCATTCATCAGAAAGGCCCAGTGTGGAAAACTGCTGCAGAACTCGCTGCAGAGAGACTAGAGACAAGACCGATCCAGCTAATACAGGAACAGAACATCTTCTCAGAGTGGCACAGCAGAAAGAAGTGGAGCACAGTAGCCAGACCCAAGCTACACTCACAGGGAGGAGTTTGAACTTGGTAGATCCAAATCTGGTGTTAAGGTAAGAACTCTACCAAAGCACTATATCAAAAGTCAGATGGCATGGCTATACGAAATGACAAAAAGAAGGAACAAAATGTGCTTTCAGGCCCCAAACTCACCCAGAACAAATGCAGAAGATAATAACGTAGAAGAAATTGGAAATCACACACCTTAAATCTCTGAAATAATAGCATCTGAAGTAAAGAAACAACTGCAGAAAGGTGTAGAGGAAATCAGATCAGAAATAATTTCTGAAGTAAAAAAAGAGAAAAAAAAAGCCTATAATAAAAGAAATATTAAGTTTATCAGTGTCTTCTAAAGAAGACACTGATAAAAAATAGAGGAGAATACAAAAATGATGGAATCCTTGAATGAACAATATAGGAAAGTAACAGAATGTATGAGGCAGATTCAAAGCACTATACAGAAGCTTAACACCTCAGTCACAAGCTGGCAAAACTGTTTCAATGACTTTCAGATCTTAAAGATACCATTGCAGCTAGTGAAGAGGGAAGAAAAGATTTCTTAATAACAACTAGGATGCAAGAAAAAAACAATTCAACATGTGCAAGACGATGCAAAGATGAACAATGTAAGACTAACAGGCATCAATAAGAAAGTAGTCTGTACAAATTATATAAAGAGAATATGAACAGAAGTAATAGCAGAAAACTTTCCAAATATGAGGAAACAGCTTGACATTCAGGTCACTGAAGCATATGGAATTCCAAGTAACATCAACTCAGTTAAAACTATACCCAGACATGTAATAATCAAGATCCCAGCAATTCAGCACAGGAACAGTATACTAAAAGCCACTAGATAAAAGAAATAGATCACATTTAAAGGAAAAACCATTAGAATAATTGCAGATTTCTCTTTATAAGCCAGCAAATCAAGAAGAGCATGGAGCAAAGTACCTCAAGTCTTACAAGAAAACAAATACAAGTCCAGACTGCTATACCCTGGAAAAGTCTCTTTCAAGTTCATTGGAGAAGTGAAATACTTCCACGACAAAGAACAACTAAAGAATTTCATGAAGATAAAGCCAACCCTAAGTAATTTACTAAAAGATATTCTAGAGAAAGATCAAAATGACCACGACTCCATGAAGGAGAATAACTCAAAACAAAACAAAACAAAAAACAGAATAGGGCAAATGATTAAAAACAGGAGAAAAAGATGTATACAAAAGCAGCCCTTCAACTATTCTTTTGTATAAAGCAGCAGAATATGTCCATCAGCATATTCTACAAATGGAGTTGACCTGCACCCTATGGGTCATAATTCTGTCTGGTTCTACAGGGTGAATATCAACAAAATAGCAATAGCTCCATCCCACAAGTGACACCTGGCCACCAGTAAGCATCATGGACACTGTTGCGCTCACGACCTACTAGAACATTGTGTGATATCCTTTCCCCAAACTGTTAGAAGTTCTTGTCATATATTTGCCATTCCAGTATTTATGCTATGTTTTATTATTAGTACTTCTTACTACCCTGGAAACTTATACTTACTTGATATCTTTGTATATACTAACCTATTTAAATACTAGGTGAATACTCTGAATTGATTACAGATTTGTTCATATAATACACAACATTCTGGCCACTAAGTTGGATTCATTATTTTATTTTAATCTTGGAATTTTGTTTTGAAATATTTAATTTAATTTATTTAATAATTAATTATCTGAATATTGTTTAATTAAACCTTTTGTTCTGTGATACATACTGTATCTCTGACTTATAATCTACTTATAAGACATGATATGATATTCTCTCCTAGTATTAGAAACTTTAAAAGAAAAAATATATACATATTTATACACAAGAGAGTTTGGATAGATATACAGCTACTTTGTCTTAGTTCCTTGAGAATGAAAGTTTGTACAAATACTGTTTATACAAACTATCAGTTCTGCATCCTGTGCTCTGAATAACTACTATGAAGACAACAATATGCATGGTATTAATTATTATTATAACCATTCTAACTTCTTTGAAACTGTTTCATTGCTATTTTATCCTTTTTTCTCATTGAAATGAAATTATATATATATATATATTTAGATATATATCATATATATATATATATATATATATATATATATATATATTTGGACAAAGAGGGGAAATGATTTTATTTTTAGTATTAAAAGTCACAGAGATTGTTCACTACAAGTTCCCTGGTAATTCTGGCATTCCAGATTATGCCTAGATATATAATGCCCATATGGTCTTTATTGCATCTCAGCATATTATTTGGGTATTCCATGTAAGAGAATTATACAATGTTTATAGAGTACACACATTATTCATTTACTTACACATTTGTGCCTCGTTATTCAGATCATGAGCGTACTCTTCTAACGTGGTCCAGGCTTGGCTTTCCTTTTGTCTTATTTGTACATTTGTGATTAACTGGCATGATGGTTTATCTAGACTGCCTTCACTTCCCTGGAGTTTTGGTGGCTGCTATCTGAAGTTCAGAAGGTCAGAGCACCTTACGTTTCTTACTGTCCATTTGAAATGTCTATTTCACTTTTCTCCTTGTGGTGGGTTTTTCCTGGTTCCTAGACAGCAAGAAGAATCATGTAAAATCTCTTAGGGCCTAATTGCATAGAATTGGCGTAGTATTGCTTCTGCCACTTTAATTTCCTAAAGATAATTGCTGAAGCTGAAACATTTCATATTACATTGATGGGAAGGCCGCAACACTTCTTAGTAGGAGTTAGCGAGTAACTCTCCAAGGTATGCAGACAAGGGAAGTCGAATAAATGAGACCAGCTTTGCAACCAGTCTGTTTGATGAATTTTGCTGATGAACTTAGACTCTTCCCAGTGAGCTGTCCTGTATTCACTGACTCCTCACTAACTCAGGATACGAGCTGAGCTCATCTGGCTTTTCCAACTCTTCTGTCTTCTTTTTAGCCCAAAATCTACTATAATTTCTTCCTGTTCCACTGGACTCCTGGGCCTAAATATTTCTGAGAAGCCCCTTATTTATATTGGCCAAAAATTTTCTGAGATGGCTTAATAGAAAATAGACTACTTTATTGCTTACATTTTTAATTCTATCCAATCTCATGGTGGGACTAAGTATTTACCCAAAGACTAAACTGTGAATGTTTATTTTTATTTCCTGGGTGATAATTCACATGTCACAAAGGCAAGCCTTTTTCTTCAAAAAACATTGATTATTCAGTTAATACCTCTAGTGAACATCAAGAAGATGTTCAAACATATATACCTTCATGGACAACATATATCATTGAGAGAGCAATCATAACTCAGTACAGTAAATAGTATAATCCTGTTTAAACACCCAGATGGCTAACCACACCCTGCATTAAAAATACCAGCAACTCTCAGCTCTATATTGACTGCAAGGAGGTATGAATTTCTTTACTTGTGAGTACTTGAAGTCAAAGTTTTGAGGATCTTGCTTTATTTAAGAAGGTGTTAAAGTCTACTAGAGATAAAATTTGTTGAGACTTAGGAAGATGAATTCCAATGAGAAGAATAAACATGGATCAGGAGCAGAGAACAATATGTAGGTGTATAAACACGTAACAGTGGAGGAACACATCAAGCCAGAAAGGGAAACAAATACCTAGGATATGAAGTATTTCAGTATCTAGTAAAGACTACAAGCTCAGGCTTGGAAGAAATTAAAATAAATCTAGGTGAAGAGTTTGTGGGAGAAAATGTTTGAGAATGCATATAGAAATAGTTATTCTTTAAGCACTTATTGGGTAGCAAAAATCTACAAGGTGCAATCGTATCATAAAGATGAATATATATTTTAAGAGTAGGAGAGCTTATTGATAAAGAACAATATGTCGGGGCCCGGTGGGATGGCTCAGTGGTCTAAAGCGCCTTCTTGGGAAAGCTTGGGTGGCTTCAGGGACTGCGGTTTGATCCCCGACACCACATGCTGCGCCAGCCCTGCCCTCGAGGTGGGCTGAGCCGGCCATGAAAATGAGTGAATAAACAAACAAAGGTTCTGAAACAAGAAAAAAAAAATAAATAAAATTAAAAATATATATATATATATTTAAAAAGAACGATATCTACTACAGATCATTGTATTATATGTTAAGTTCTGGATGAAGAAAATGATATTATTTGGAGGCATATAGGAAAAGGAAATCATTTTTACTGGTAGAGTCTATTAAGGATTAAAATGAACATTTTCTTGGGGGGTATCAAGCAGACAAAGTAATCATTCCAATTAGAGAGCTATTCAGCAAAGGATTGGAAGTATGGGAAATAATATGGTGACTGGCTGAAGCTGTGATTTCTCAAAAAATAATCTATGTAGTGTGAAGCATCAATAAATGTCTGGAAAAGTAAATTTATACAAGGTTTTAAAAGCCACGAAAGATTTGCTAAAGAATTTTGAAATTTACAAGGCAGATGTGTGGTTGCAGAATTGAACAAACCTTCTTAGCTTTAAAAATGTAATTACTTCAAATGAAAATGTTATAGAAAAGGTCAAGAACTTGGAGTTAAAAGCAAAGAGATCATCTGAATAATGAGAGGAGGCTAAGTGTAGATAAACCAAGCCTGAAGTTCCATTTCTAGAATGACTGTTAGTGACTATCAAATCAAGCCTCCTGTAGCTAACAATTATGAATTCTAGGTAGAATATAAAAGACAAAAAAAAAAAAAAACCAACTACTTGAGGAATGGATACAACCTGAACGTTTCACAGTAGAGATCAACGCTGTGGAGAAAAGAATGCTATAAAAATTGCCTAACAACTCAATAGAAAGCAGGCAGCTTTCTATTTCTATAGACTAGCTTGGAACACCAAAGAGCAGGATTTATATTGTACAATCACAGCAGGAAATTTGAGGGGAATATCCAAGAAGTTCAGCGGAAATAACAGTCACAAATTTTTTGTATGAACTCTGCCTTGTTCTCTTGATAACTCCCATATCACGCATTGTCCAGGCATCAGCTTAGCTAAGACTCAAGGAAATAAAGTGAAATGGGCCTACCCTGGGCAGCCACACCAGATTACAGAGTAGCACCATCACAGTAATTTGTTTCTTGCAATCAGGTTCAGAGTGCTCAGAAATCCAGGCACTTGACCCTCACAGCTAAGAGAGAAAGAAGACTGGCTACTGCTCCAGCTGGCAGCAGTTCTTGGCATCATCCCCTTGGCATTGGTTTTAGGTGCATGCAGAATGCAGGACTTCTGAGGTTAAGAAGGCTTCCACCTGGATTTCACAAAAAGGCCTGGGAAGCCAGGCAGTGCACCCCTGAGAGGGCAGTGGATAAAGCTGTGAGTGAGAAGTGGAAACCCCAGAAGATTGGAAAAGCCAGGAATGTGGATCATCTGAGGAAATTTGTAAAGAGGGAATAAAACCAGACTAAGAAAGAAACTCCATGGGAGTTACCACCATGAGTGCCATAGAGACAGAGCCACATGGAGCTCACAATTTGTGACAGTTTGCTTCAGATGCTCCACATGGAACTATAGGACATAACGTCTTCCCTGCTGAATTTTGGACTTGTTTTGGCCCCAGTGCTTGGAATATTCCTGTGTATGCCTTTAGGAATGGCAATGTTTATCTTGTGCGTTTGAATGTTGGTTGTATTTAACTTTTTTGTATAGAGGCTCAGAGTTGAGCATTTGCCACAGATCTTGGAGGAAACTTGGGACTTAGACTTTTCAGCAACGCTGAAACTGTTGGGACTTTGGGAACTCTTAGAGATGGACTAAGATTCCTTTTGCAGAAAGGGATGTACATGACACTTTGAGGATCCAGGGGTGGAATGCTATGGTTTGCATCTAGTTGTACCCCACAAAAGCCTCATGTAAATCATGGGGCTGTCAAGCATGTGGCTCAAGGGGCATGGCTGGTGAATCCTTAGAATAGACATAAAAATTTTCACAACAGCTTACTTGTACAGAAAACTTAAAACATAACATAAGAAATAAATGTCCATCTAAACTGAAACTAAAAAAGGTTGCCGGAGAAATAGTCTTTTTTTTCAATTGTCACCGCCAAGAAAGTCTTCATTCATGACTTGTGTGTGTTCCCAGTATATGTATTGCATACAATGAGAACATGTGCTTTATTCGCATATCCTTTTTTTTTTTTTTTTTTTTAAAGCACAATTGACACCTTTTTCATTTTTTCCATCAGAATTGTAGGTCTTGGGATGCTTCACCTGCCTGTTCACCTGTCAACTCAGCAGTTGATTTCACAATTTTTTACATAGTTTTTTTGACAGAAAAGTCATTATTCCTCTGCTGTCAGTGATAATTTATTAGTTCCAGTGCCAATCTTTTAAGAAAATTTCTCCCAGATATTTTGTAGTTATTATTTTCTCTGCAAACTCTGAAACTGTTTATGCAATGTGTTAGAATTGAGTAAAAAAAAATCACTGGCCAATGTCATTTGTGTCTCAAGTGACATCATAGTTGCTTCATAATACAACAATAACATCTACTCTGCTTTTGGTTTTGTTGTAAAAAGTTGTGATCGCTAGCTTTTTTTCCTTTTTTTTTATCTTTTTGAGACAGGGTCTCACTATGCAGTTCAGGTGGTCCTTGAGCTTACTTTTGAAGGTCAGACTGGTCTCAAACCCCCATCAAATCCTCCTGCCTCAGCCTCCCAAGTGCTGGGATTACAGACATGGACCACCATGCCTGGCTTCTGGCTTTTGTTGTTGTTGAGTTTTCTCCACTGATCTTGTCATCATTGTGCAATGTTGACATCAGAAGTAGCACTTTGCTTTTCTACACATGAGGCCAATGTTATATCTAATTGAAATCCAAAACTAGTAGTATGTACTTCTCCAAATCAAACTTGTAACATTTCATTAGGAATTTCTGCTTTGTTTTTGGGCTTATTTTTTTATGTTGATCGACTTTAACTCTATTAGCAAATATATTAATGAGCCACTGTTAAGCCAATGCTTGAATGTAGCATTACAATTAGTTTGGGAGATGAGCACAACAAAAATGCTTAATGCAAAAATATTAAATATTCAGTTTATTACTGCATCAATAAGGTCCTGGTGACTGAGATGTGAGACAAATTTCTGAAATGAAAATATAACATGTCCTCACATCTACCAGGACATCTGTTTTTATACAGTGTTTTAGTGGCTGATTTTGCTAATACTGCCTAATGTTACAGTGACTATGAAATGTTGTAAGATGATCATAATACTTACATATTCAGATGTTGTATAGATGGTTTGACACTTTGGAACAAATCTTTAAAACAATGAGTAGATAGCATCCAAATTATCTGGGTTTTTTTGTTTGTTTTTGTTGTTGTTTTCATTCTTGGCAGGTGGTTCTGTCATCAAAGCACAGCCAATTTTGTAGAAAACCAAATCTCTTCCATCAAGCTCACACCCATAACTTCCCCATACATCTTTTACATTTCTGTGATTACCACGAAAAAGTCCTGCTAAGTGCAGTAGACTTATGAATGCTTTCAGTTTAGATAGTGAGATATAACAAATACATTTCCAATTCCATACAGAACATTTTATTTGTATCTCATCAGTTGTGTTTTTAAACAGCTTGTAGAATATTGTCAAATACAAACAATTTCCAATATTAAATCACATCATTGTGATTCCATCCAATAAGTTTCCCCTCTGCCAATTATAATTAATTGTATTCTCGGACCTCATTCTAACATTAGATCATTCAAGTACATATGACCACTTTGCTGCATTTAGACTGGTCAAATATGTACTCAAAATTGCAGTTTTCTCAATCAAGGAAGTCTTCATTTCCTACTTCTATATCAGTCAATTCTTTCTCTGTTTCGCCGTCATGGGAATCTTGACTCACATGTACAAGAACAAAATCAGCAGCAGCAGCACCAGCATCAACATCGTAATCATCTAGATATGAATTACCTGATATCTTAGTTACTTTTTCTCATTGCGGAGACAAAATACCTGATGCCCAAAGTTAAAGGAGGAAAAGTTTATTTAGTTTACAATTTGTAGAGATTTCACTACCAAAAGTAATAAGGAGGGGAAAGCAAGCCTCATTCCTTCCCTTATAATCTATTCATGCTATGTATTCTAGGATGAGTGTAGAATTCACAGACTTAATCCGAGTTTTAGACCACAAATTAGTCCCAAACTCTAGATGTAATTGTCTGAAATATTTTCCACCACCACTGATGTAGGGGAGAGAAATTTCTAACCTGTTTGACGCCCCTGTGAGTTCTTATTCTCTAAAATTGAAGAATGAATTTTAAGAACAGTGGAGATTAAGAGCAAAATCTACTTCTTGAGGGGAAAGAAAGCTTCTATTCAAGATAAAGACAGAAGGGATCCAAAGGGACTTGGAAAGAACACTTCATTTCCTAAAGATTTTACAGAGAAAATCCACATGAGGTGGATCCAAGTTGATAGATACCTATTTAGAATATTAACCTTTGGTGTTTATCCTTAGAAAATGTGTGGATGTCTTGAGGTCCGGCCCACAGTGCAGGATCTTCAGGGTCTCACTACATACATAAGACTCATCGCGATTCTCTTGTTTTCAGCCTCCCAAAGTGCTGAGATGACAGGTGCATGCACTCAGTCTTAATCACCTTCTCAGCGTGCACCGCAGGTGGCACAGGCTCAGCGTGCCAGGGATCAAACCTGGGGCCCTGAGCTCTGCCTAAGCAGGTGCTTTAGACCACTCAGCTATCAGATTGGCCCAGAGTTGAGAAAGATTTTTTTTTCTCTTTTGGCTGGCTCAGGCTGCCTTAAGGGTGGGTCTGGTCGGGCATGTGGGGCTGGAGATGGAACCACTATCCCCTGGGCCTGAGTCTGACTGGGTTTGTCCAAGCAGGTACTTAAATGAGTGAACTAACTTACAAGCCCCCCATGTCACTATGATTTCAACTGGATTTGTTTTCAAGTGTTTATGTGCAGTAACTTGGGTACTCAGGACAGTGGTATATAACAGAGCCATTAGCAGGAGAGGTCTAATAGAAGCAGGTTAAGATGTCAAGGGCTCTGTCCCCAGAAGGAATTAATTTCAGCCTTGTGAAAGTTAATTCCTGAGAATATAAATTGTTGTAAAAGAGTAAGTTGGAGCCTTAAATTTCTCTAGATCCATGTCATATTATATGATATCTTTCTCTCCTACATATCCCACTATAATATCATCTGCTATCTTCTGATTCAACCAATGAGGCCACTTACCAGAAGCCAAGAATATGGGACCCCCCCCAGTCTTGGACTTTTAGACATCAAAACTTTGAGCTAAAGAAACCTCTTTTCTTTATAAGTAGCCAGCTTTAGGTATTTTGCTAGCTCAATAAAAACTAAAATAATACACACATCTGCCTTAGCGTAGTTTTGAGTTAGCTAAACAAACATTTCTGTTTTATAAAGTAAATACTTAAATTTGAAATTACCATATCTTTGCTTATGTGCAACAATGTTTGTTAATTTTATTTTACTTATGGAGTGAAATGTTTTGGATAAGTGCAGACAATTTTGAAATGCACTCACCTTTTCTATCAGTTTTGTGTAACTCTTAACTTCTCTCTCTTTTTTCTTCTATTTTAGGGAAGGGTCTACATGGAGTTCAGGATCTCACTTCTAGATCAGGCACAAAGTAATCCACCTGTTTACAGCCTCCCAAGACCTGCGATTATAGGTGCAGGCCACCACACCCAGGCCCAATTGCCTTCTCAGCACAATCTGGGGCCAGGGCGGGCACGGAAGGCTTGAGGGTTGAACCCCTGACCACTTCATCTTCTTGCTGGCTCCTTAATCTACTGAGCTGTTTGGCTAGCCGTCTTCTCTAATATCTTGATCCCACCTTGTAATATTTTTTCCAAAGCCACAGAGGATAATTCTTGGTTTGAGTCAAATTGCACAGTCAACAAATTCATATGTGCCAGCAGTAATTCAAGCTAGATTTGTAAATAAGACCTTTTAAGAGCTAATTAAATTAAAATGAAGCTTTTCAGGGGTCTTATACCATCTGAGAGGTATTTGCATAAAGAAAAAGAATGAGACATGTGCACAGATACAAAAGCCAGGAAAGGAGCCAGCAAGATAGCTCAGCAGTCTAAAGTGCCTGCTTAAGCAAGATTAGGCAACTGCAGGAATTGTGGTTCAGTCAATCACCAGCACCACATGCTGCACCAGTCCCACCCTCAGGGCAGGCTGAGGCAGCCATAACATAAATGAATAAATAAATAAATAAACAAACACGAAAGGGTATGATGGGAAAGCAGACACTCTAAGCCAAGGAGAGAAAGCTTAAGAGAAACCAAACCTGCCAACACCATGACTGTCAACCAGTAGGCTCCAAAATTTTGATGACATAAATTTCTATTGTTAAGCAATACATTCTCTGACATTCTATTATCATAATCCTAGAAAATGGATGTCATTCCCTTTGGAGAAGGATGGATGGAGGATTGGGAGTTTAGCATTTTATATTTTAGGTCAATACAGCTCAAGTTATAATAATTAGGTGTCCATTGGCTATGATACTGAAAATTACCCTATGACTTCTCTCTGAGGTTTTAATGCAACCTATATGAGAATAGCTAATCACAGGAAGTCTGCCAGCCTCATGTGTTAGTCAATTTTCCTCTCAAATCTGGATTTTATTTTATATTTTTTTTGGACCCAGGTTTCCACTATGCAGTGGAGGCTAGACTTGAATCTACTCTGGGGCTTTGGTTGCCCTGAAGCTCCCAGCCATCCTCTTGCCTCAGCCTCCTAGGTGCTGGGATTACAAGTATGCACTTCCACTCCCAACGAACCTGGATTTTGAAAATGACAGAGAATAAGTCTGTTCTTACTGTCCATAACATTTTGAAAATTATGTAACAATTGAGAAATTGGAAAATGTATTTAGTTAATAAATATATTAGTGCATGCAATTATCAATTTTGTGTTAAGAATGATTAATATTGCCTCTGCAATATTTAAGATTTTTTAAAAAAACTATCATTAATTATAATCAGTGTTCTTTAAAATAGATAACTTGAAGTTATTGCTCATCTTGAAGCATCATGTATATCCTTTTATCAATATATTCTCTCTCCCATATTATATATTTTAAAAAATTCATTTCTAAGAAAGACTGAAAAATAGTAAAAACAGAACATTAGAAACAATAGAGAATTTCGCTAAATAAAATTATAGGAATTCAGCAATGGTTATGTTGCATGTTACTGTCTTCAATTTAGTTCCTCAGACTACTAGATATAATCATGCAAGATTGGTCAAATATAATAAAAATTAAAATGATGAGAGAAAAAATAAGCATTAACTGCTCCTTATAGACAAGCAGAAATAAGCAGTACAGTTATCCAAGCTTTCTTGTGTATATGCATATATATTTCCTCTGCTCTTCTTTCTTTTCTCTCCTTTTTTTTTTTTTTGTCTTTTTGAGACAGGGTCTCGCTATGCAGTTGAGGCTGGTCCTGAGCTCACTTTTGTAGCCCAGGCCGGTCTCGAACTCACACCAATCCTCCTGCCTCAGCCTCCCGAGTGCTGTTCTCTCCTTTTTAAAATTTTCTCTTTGCCCTCATCCCACTATAATTCCATGAGATCAAAGATTTTACATTTCAAATAGAGGTGAAACTTGGTTGTATTTGTTATTTTGTGCTTGGTTTACTTCTTGTAACATAACGTCCTCCAGGTTAAGTCATGTTGCAAACTACAGGATTTCGTTCTTATTTTATGGCTGAGTAATTTCCACTATGTGTATTCCACATGTTTTGGTTTATATCAGGATGTCCAACACTTCAAGTGCTCACAGGTAGGTTTTTTCAGACAGGGCTGAATCATGGAACATGATGCTGGCTTAGATCGTGTCATAACTTAAAGGGTGTGTGATGGCTAACACGGCTCAGCATTGTTCTGTGTATGTGTAATGGGAAGCCTCACCCTGAGTGTGGATGGCACTACCCAAATGCTTGTAGCTTGGGTGGAGTAAAAGGGACAGGAAGCTTGCTGGTGCTGCTCTGCTGCCTCCACCTGTTTTGCCATGGGCCTTTTCTCCTCTGTGAACCCCCTTCGTCCATATCACTCTGTCTTGGAGGCAGCTGTTTATGCACTGAAACCTCTGCAAACTGTGAGCCAAAATAAACCTTTCCTCCTCTGCAGGTTGGATATTTTGACTCAGCAACGTGAAAAGAAATTAAACCAACACATTTTAAAAATAATCCGTTGATCATTTAATGAATATTTAACTTTTTTTTTCATTTTTGAGCTATTGTGAATGGTGTTTCATAATAAACATGGAAGTGCAAATATTTCCTTGGCATAAGCATTTCTTTGGACTATGTTCCCAAAGACATGACAGCTAGGCCATGCTGTAGCCTTCATAATTTTTTTTTTTTTTTTTGTCTTTTTGAGATAGGGTCTCACTATGCAGTTCAGGCTGGCCTTGAGCTCACTTTTGTAGCCCTGGCTGGTCTCAAACTTGCATTGATTCTCCCGCCTCAGCCTCCCGAGTGCTGGGATTACAGGTGTGTGCCACCACACCCGGCTATGGTCAGATATTAATAGGGTCTGTCTAGTGAAAAACTCTAGCATCATCCATAGAAAGATAATTTTGTGTATTTCATCACAGGAACAACTGATGGCATAGAAGTATTTTTGGGGAAAAAAGAAAAACTTCTTATAAATGAGAGAAAGAAAAGAGCAAAGTTTAAAAAAGAAAGAGAAAGAAAGAAAGAAAGAAAGAAAGAAAGAAAGAAAGAAAGAAAGACAAAAATTCCTGACCTAGTTTTATGCTGCTGTAGCAAAATACTTAAGGTGGGATAATTATTGAAAAGATTTCGTCTTTGGAGTTCTGGAGTCTACCAAGTTTGTTCCACCACTAGCAATACCCTTCTTACTTCTGCATCCCTGGTAGCAGGCAGAAAGACAGGACACCACCTGTGGGAGACCATAGGGAAGCAGGCTGTACTTCCCTTTTTATCAGTAGCAGATTCTCATACTAAACAACTCATTCTCCCAAAAAGGTCATCAGACCATTCATGAGGTCAAAGCCTTCATGACACGCTCATATCTTAAATGCCTCACATGTCAAGACTGTTGCATGGAAACTGTTTCCAATATATGAGGTATGTGATCCCCAAACACAGATAAATGTTAAAGCTTTAAAAATGTGTTACAGTAAATTTTACATTGCTGTTAGCCCTCCTCAACATATGCCACCTTGCTTTGAGCACAGTTATGCCATCATTCTTGCCGCTTTCTCACGCAGCTCTGAAGGTCATCTTGCTTCAGCGTCTTCACTTGCACTGAGCTGGCTGCTTCCGTGTCATGAAATCTATTCAGAATTCATAGCTTTAATGGCCATTTTGACTTTGGGGGAGACCCCAAAGCTGCCTGGTACCAGATACAGCTGTAATGTTTTCAGAAGGCTGATGTTCTGTCTGGTGATATTTGTCAAAAACATTATGCATATTTTTAGTAATAGCTTTTAAAGACATGAAAGGACTTCTGAGACTTCTTGAGAAAGTGGCAAACTGAGGGGATTTGTGCTTGAAGAAAGGAGAATATTTTCAGAAAGACAAATGGTAATGTATCATTCACAGTAGTAAATCTTTTAGAATATTTAAATATTTTCTGTCTATTTTGGTCACTTCTTGCAACCACAAAGTTTCCTATATCTACAAGGTTTAAAATGTACCAAGAACAAAAGCAATACAATTAAATGGAACAATGAAAACTAGAAATAAATTTGTCAAGTAATTCGAGTATTCACTTCTGCAGTCAATGACATGTAGATTCGCACAAAATGGGATGTATGTCACCCTCAAGATGTCAGACATATAAAATTTCAGGATGATTAAGTATGCATATCAAAAATGGGATACATTTGATAATATCCTGCAAAATAGTATTTTAAATATCCACTGAGCAATGCATATGCATATATACACAAGAAAATATGCAGGATTGAGCTGGATCGGTATCCAAAATGATAAAAATATGGACTAGAACAAAGGCTAATAGAAAAAATTATTCTGTATATTTAAATATGTAATATAGCTGTATCTTAAAATAATATGAAAATGTGAAGTAGTAGATACCACTGATGGCATGATATATATGTGTGCTCATAAGCGGATATCAGCAACATTATATTAGTGATACTCTCTATCACATGGTGTAGAGCTATAATAGCACACAAGAATGGATATGAGTGAACTGGAGTAGGGACTTACCATATTCTAATACTGGCTTCCATTATTTTTAAACAGCTAGCTGAAGTAAACATGGCAAATGGCAAACATAGCATACATAGCCAGGTATAAGAATGACATACTATATAGATTTTTACATTAAAATTTTTATAATACAAATCTGAAAACATAACATGAAAAGTATTTAAGTTGAAATATTTATGATACAATAAAGGGTCAAAATTGGATAAAGGTGATAATAATCTAACATGACCTCAAAGATAGAGGACTTTGTTTTATTTAATATTAAAAATGCAAGAAAAATACTACAGAAACATCTTTTTTTTTTTTTTTTTTTTTTTTTTTTTTTTTTTTTTTTTGTCTTTTTGAGACAGGGTCTCGCTACGCAGCTCAGGCTAGCCTTGAGCTCACTTTTGTAGCCCAGGCTGGTCTCGAACTCGCACTGATCCTCCTGGCTCAGCCTCCCGAGTGCTGGAATTACAGGCGTGAGCCACCACGTCTGGCTAAACTTTTGTTAGCTTATTTATTTTTATGGCCAGCTCAGCCTGCGGTGCCGGGGATCAAACCGCAGTCCCTGCAGCCGCCTAAGCTTTCCTATGCAGGCGCTTTAGACCACCGAGCCATCCCGCTGGGCCCAAAAACATCTTACTCTTGCCCAATAATTACTTTTCGGTGAAAGAAAAAATAAGACACAGTTGAGAAAGAGAAAACTACAGAATAGACTAAGCTATTTTATTTAAAATCATGCAAGTGGGAATGGTACCCTGAAAACAACAATAGCAAGCAATAATACTCTAAATATTTTTCTCAAAACTTAAGTATCAGAGATGTTTTACAAGTTTTGGCATTCACACACATAACCCCAGATATGTATTCTAACAGTAGTAATGAAGTCTTTTGAAATAATCACTCTGACAAGAAAGCATCAATTTGGTTTTTCAAGATGCAACATTATGTTAAAGAAAATTGACATTCATACGAAAAGTTATAAACTTAGGGCAAACTTCCTACTATGGAGTCTACCTACTGCTACAATTAACATTTAGAACTTAGTTGAAAGAATTTTGCAATAATAAAAATTTTGGAACCTTTTGAGTAGATGGAAGTTTATGCAAATTAGAACAATTCTTTACTTGAAATGAGTATTTCATATCCATTTTATCTTACTGAGACTAATGAGGAGAAGCAGTTTTAATTGAATTTAAAATGCATATACATTCTTCCACATTTTTCTTATAATTCATCTAAAATACTTGATATGCTAATAATAGTTACGTGTTTGCTTTTAATTTGCACAATAGTTTTTTTACTAGTCCACAATAGATTCCCATACACTCTGGGATCAAAGCGTATTGGTGGTATTGAAGTCCGAAACCAGGATCTTTGCACTGAGCTACATTCCCAGCACTCTATCAATTTTTTAGCTTTATTTTGAGATAGAGTTTCCTTAAATTGCCCAGGCTGTGCTCTAATTTGCAATCCTCTTGTCTCAGCCTCCAAGAGTTCTTGGATGACAGACCTGTGCTACTATTCCAGGATTTGTATGTTTTGAAAACTGGCATTGGAGGGTTCCAAATACATAGCAATGTTCCAAATTTATTTATATTTATTTTTAATTAGCGTACATCTGCATACACTACGCATCTGAATACTTTTTTTTTTTATCTACTTCTTTCCTCTGCTCCAACACCATATAAATGTTTCTTTAAAGTGAAAATGAGAAGGTGGAAATATCTGAGTTTTAATCATTTGACCTCTAGTTACCATGTGTCTAATTAAAGACAGAATTGAAAAAGTTGTTCCTATGTTATTACTTAGGTACTTTTCCCTTTGGCAAAAAGTCCACAAAAACTAATATGTATTATAGATATTTCTCTTGGTGTGACTTCAATGTATTATATAATCCAGGAAGGGAATGGCTACAAATTTATGTTACTATAGACTTGAGACAATTCAGTGTTTCAAAAAAGTAACCAAGCAGGGCGTGGTGGTGCACACCTGTAGTCCCAGCACTTGGGAGGCTGAGGCAGGTGGATCAGTGCGAGTTCAAGACCAGCCTGGGCCACAAAAGTGAGCTCAAGGCCAGCCTGAACTGCACAGTGAGACCCTGTCTCAAAAAGACAAAATAAATAAATAAATAAATAAATAAATAAATAAATAAATAAAAGTAACCAAATAATTTGTTGAACCTACTTTCTTAGCAAACACTGCCTGAATCAGAAGCCATGGCAATAAGTGGCCAGAGAGTTTTCATAAGACGACTTTAAAACTCCATTGGTAGTCAGAACAGTTAATGAGACTGTTATTAAACTGGAAAACTATTTTGCATCATAAAATAATAACTTCTCATTAATTTTATCATGTTTGTAGGTTTCAGTTCACTCAGTTTTAGGCAAGTTCAATGTCTGTTCTTAGTTTATTTTGAGAAATTGCCCACTGCTTCCTTCTTCTCATTTGCATTTTTCACATATTTTCTGTTTATTTTTCATTTGATGATTAAGACTTTACATTATGTGCCATGTTCATCTACTAATGTAGCAAAATTCAAAAGTGAGCATCGCATGACATAAACGTCTCCAATTTTCATCGCCTGTATAAATACCGTAAAAAGTTAAACTTTCCAAGTAATACTTTTTTTTTAAATTTTTTCTTGTTTCAGAACTTTTGTTTATTTATTTATTTATTCTTATGGCCGGCTCAGCCTGCCCTGAGGGCAGGGCTGGCGCAGCATGTGGTGCCGGGGATCGAACCACGGTCCCTGCAGCCGCCTGCAGGCGCTTTAGACCACTGAGCCATCCTGCCGGGCCCTCCAAGTAATACTATTAAGAGTGATTAAGTCTGAGAAATGGCTGAAATGAGACTCACTTGCCCAGCTTCTAGCTTTGTCTTCTATTCTCACCCACCCCTTTTCGCCTTTCTTGAGCTGTCCCACATTTGTTATCATCCTTGATTTTGTTTGTTTGCTTCCTTGATGGATTTTTTTTTCCTTTGTTTCAAGCCATTTTTCTTCTTCCCTAGGCGTTTGACATTTTGCTTCATTCACTTTACCCTCAAATTTGTCTAGTAATTTCCTTAAGACGTATTATACAGACCATGTCTGGTAACCTTTCAGTATGTCTTCAGCCACCCCTGGAGCTGTTCCCCTAGGTCCCTAAGAGAACTTGGTCAGCACCAGACCTCTGCAAGACGGGGAGGTAATTTTACATTTATTTTCTGCCAGTGTAGAGATAACTACCCTTGAAGACTGAAAATTACATGTTCTTATAGAGATACAAAGTATCTGCATGGTTTAAGACATGTAAAATCACTACCCTTTGGATCGATTAAGAATTGTTTTGGGAAAGCAGTTATGCTTGAGCTACACCTCAAAACAAACTTTTAGAATGACCCGTTGGGTGATAACTTCACCATCTGAGCTGCTGAGTTACAGAAAAATAGATTAGTTTAGCTAGGTGAAGCTCCATTGCTAGGTCATATCTGAAGCTAAAATTCAATTTTCCCTCTAACTGATAATTGGTAAGCTGAAAACATTTTGGGCCCACTCTAATTATGTCAAGAGATGATATCTCATATTAGTACTGTGGAATTTAATATAAATAATCTATGTTCTAAAAATTATTCCATTTGTATAGCACATTTAGTTTCCTAATATAGAAAAAAATCTCATTAAGAAAGTTGTACTGGGATATGGGAGTCTACGTCTGTATGTATATTTTAATAGTATCTACACTTATCTAGAATTTATACTAACAGACAGGGGATAGAAAAATATATGTTTATATAAATGACCCAAATTAATTTTAAACCCAGTCATATATCATAGGAAAAGATACATTTTACATAATATCAAGAGAATGCTGATTGATAACACTCTGCAAATTAGTATGCTTATTATAGCCATGACTATAATTTTGACTTCCAAATCTTTTTTAGAAAGCAAATGAAATTCATTTATCTAGCAAGCAATTCTCTTGAATAAATAATCCAAGATTTTAAAAACCTGATAGCCATTTATTCAAACTCATTAGAGATGAGAAAAAATACCTTAGTGGAGATTGATTTTGTCAAGGACATACAGGAAATTATGGCAAAAATATGACTCGTGATCTCTGACTTCTGTCTTTTAGGACAATATAGTAAGTTTTTTTTTTTTAACAATAAAATTCTTCTTAAATAACTTAGTTCCAATTCTTAGAAAAATCATTACTGCTGAAAATTCAGAGCATAATGAAAGAGGTGAAATTCATACAGAGTTCCTGCCACCAAAGTACTTTAATTCTTTAAATCAGCATCTCTTTAATGAAACTTCATTTTACTTAGAAAACATGAGATTGGCCATGTTTATAATAAAATGATATTCTATTCTATTTCAAACAAAAATTTTACTTGAAAAATGATCAAATATAAAAAGCAAGCACTCGTTACTTTCTGTCTGATTTTTTTTTCTTTTTGTTTGTATTCTAGGGAAAGTTCTATAGGGTGTTCCCACTATTAGAACGGACTCATGGTAATCCGCCTGTTTACAGCCTCCCAAGAGCTGCGATTACAGGCGCGCACCACCGTGCCCAGTTTCAACTGCTATCTCAGGGAGCTTCGGGGACAGAGCTGGCATGGTAGGCCAGGGTTCAAACTCCTGACCCGTGTGCCTGCTTACAGGAACTTCCCTTCTGAATTCTTGACCAGTTTGAATGTTATAGTCAGTGATTTATAAAATACTAATAAAATGATTTTCTTAAAATGTAAAAGAGCGTGAGAGAAAATTAATAGGCCAAACCACTTTGATGATAGTTTAAATGAAAAACAAACAAACAAACAAAAACAGATCACTAGATAGAACAGCCTAGCCTTTACGTGAAGCAAGTCAAAATCTGACATCTTTAGTTTTAAGAAAATACTTCGCATTATTAAAAGAAATATAATTTGGACTTTCACAGGGGAATAACACCCCTAGCTACAGATGCTTCTGTGATGTGTTCCCACGTGACTTCCATGGTGCCGCAAAGAAGAGGTACATTGTCAGGTATGACCCAAATCGGAAGCCGTTCTGTCCTCCTCTCTGAATATTCCAAAGGAAGAGAGGGTTTTTCCCTGCATCTGTTGTCAGCATGTGTGTGTAGTCGTACTTTGTTTTCTCTCTCTGTTACCTGCTCCCAAATATTTCCCATTTTCCTGGTTCTCCCTTAGTGCGCCTGTGCATTTTGATGCCTACCTAGCAGGTTAACGCCAGTGCACATTTTCCCTGGCAAGACAGGAGCTTGCTTTACTAACTCGTTTGTGATCTCCACCATAGAAAGAAAAGGATGACAACTCTAATTTTAAACTAAAACGTTTGCTGGTCTCCACGTCGTGTTATTCCAATCTAAAAATGACCACTTCATAAAATCTTTGTCTTCTCTCCTTATGCTTTGCTTTCCACAACCAGCCAGGCTGACTTCTTATGCAAGTAACACTTACATATGTGTAAATTTCACAAGCTAACATAATATAAATATAGACTCAACAGCTAAAATTTGTCATTGGCCATTATGCGTTCTCTCCCTTCCTGCTACAATTTTGATTATGACATTAATGTGAAGATTGTATTTTGGTGTTGGATAGTTTGCAAGACCTACTGTTTCCTTTCTAACAGTTCATTAAATTGGCTTATGAATAAACATATCTTCCAAAAAATTTTTAAATGTGGATAAATTATTATTAAATTGAGTAACTTTTCTTTTTTACCTTATTAGATTATCTGGCTCCTGCAAGACAATGCTAATATCAAGCATCTTTTCTTTTTTCTCAACAGAAATGTTGAAATTTCCTTATTAGTGTGATGGGGTTTTCTGGTTCTCTGAGTTAATGTAGTAAGGAGTTGCTTTCCTTTTGTAGCTTGCTGAGTGTTGATAAATCATATTAGTCATTGGGTACAATTTTCAGTTGGAGCTGAGATGACAGTATAGGTTTTGAGAGAAGCGCTTCAGGGAAGAAAATCCTTAATTTTATTTTGTAAACTACTATATTTTGTTATTTTCCAAGTATGGTCAATACAGTTAAACTACAGTTAATTTTCTGTACAAGTTTACTTTTCAATATCAGTAATAAACTCTAGTTGGTCAAAATATGTTTAAAATGGTAAACGTTTTTTTTTTTTTTTTTTTTGCTTTTATTCCTATCATTTTCCCAGTAATGTTTGGTAGGAAATTTTCAGGGAGTATGAGATTATTTTCTACACATATTTTTCTTCACTCTGTTATTATTGTATTGCTTTGTAGGCACTAGATTTTCATACTCAGCTACATATGCTGACCTTTTTGTTTTACTTTACTTTGACAACTTTTTTTTTCTTTTTTTTGACTGGCTCAAGCTGCCCTCAAGGAGGGTCTGATGAGGCACGTGGAGCTTGGCTGGGGATCGAATCGAACTGTGTTCCCACACGCCTGACTAGGTTTACTCATGCAGATTCTCAAACTGAGCTAACAGCAAGCCCCCTGTTTTACTTTTTTTGAGAGAGGATCTTCCTAATTCTCTAAGGTGCCCTGGCTGGGCTCAAAGTTGGGATCATCCCGGGACGACAGGAGGTTGCTGTGATTACTGAATGTACCTCCTCTCTGGCTACTCCTTGTGTTTTGTATTAACTGAAGAAGAAAGCTTTAAAAACTGTTGTCTTATGTAATCATTTTGTCTTACTTTTCATATTTACCCTCTGTTTTAGAGTGGATTGAGAGAAAACAAGTATTTGTTTTAGACTTTGTAGAGATGTTAGGATCAGTTTGATATTACAAATTAATACTATTCCATTTCCCTTGGTCATCAATTTCTGATATTTTATGATTCTCAATATTGTCATTATTTTTATAGCTTCTTAAGCTGAAATCAGGGCTATTACATTTTTCTTTCCCAGTAATGTTGGTTTTTTAAGAAATGTACTTTAAATTCTAAGTTGTTTTTTGAGAGTAACTCTGAGATTTGATTTTCACTCACTGTTCTCATACATACTTTCTTATACATTTGAATGTGTTCATCTATATGAAATAATCAAAACGTATACACATGTACAAGTGTGCATATGTAAACATGGATTGTGTGGCTAAACTCTTAAAGTTAATTTAGTTATATAGTTTTCCTTATAGTAAGCCTTTAAACATACAGATTATCTGTTGGAGCCTATAAATCTATCCTTTGGGGCATTAATAAAATGATAAAAGATTTTGAATACTATAAGTGTCATTGAAAAGATTAGTAGATGGATGTTTCTTTACAGTTTGAATTATCTTTACATCCATCATGCCAAATATAATATGCTGCTCTTTATTTGTATGGTCCACTCCTTGATCTCATATGGCCTTGATTTTTTTTTTTTTTTTTTTTTTTTGTCTTTTTGAGACAGGGTCTTGCTATGCAGTTGAGGCTGGACTTGAGCTCACTTTTGTAGCCCAGGCTGGTCTTGAACTTGCACTGATCCTCCTGCCTCAGCCTCCCAAGTGCTGGGATTATAGGCATGTGCCACCACACCTGGCTGGCCTTGATTTTTTAAATCACTGAAATTTTTCTTTCTCTCTTTTTACAAAACAGTCTTAGTATTGAGTGTTGGGATTACAGGAGGAAGCACAGCATCTACTATATCTGGTGTCTTGCTTTTATGACTATTTGTCTACTGTTTTCTCCCCCATTTGCATAAGTATTCCCTGAAGTCAATCAACATTATATTCCCAGTATGTAGCATAGTATATGTTTCATAATTATTCCATCTACTATTTATTGAGCATGTAAACATTCAGTAAATATGTAACATGTAGTCTCATGTATGAGATTTTAATAATCTAGACTTTAGTGTAAACTAACACAAAAATAATTTCTTTATTCCAAGTGGATGTAAACAGATAATTTTGCCCTATTCACATTAAACCACAATTAAAAAAATTCTATTAATGATTGCTTCCTGCTATTTTATCTCATAGTCAATGTCAGCCTCCAGGGTTAACCTGAGTATCTGCATATTAGTGAACCCTGTTCACCAAACCATCATCGCCATCAAGTGTGAATTTGCCAAGCAGTTCATGAAACAGTATTTACAGTTATAAATGACTTTCTGTGGTGTCTAATAGAAAGTTACCATTCCTTCATCCTCTCCACACATTTTCTGATTTAAGCCATCAGAGCTATTCTGAGTCTAAATGGGATTGCAAATTTCTGTCTTACTGATGGAGTAGGATGAATCAGATCCTGCTAGCACTGTTGAGCCCGACTTCCTTTTGTTTTAATTATAGTTCGCCCCTTCTCCCTTAGTAACGAGCAGAGAGCCCCGGATGGCTCTTACTTCCATACTTAAATGTTTCCCCTGGCACCAACTTCTCACCAGTGTAACCCACTAGTGAGCTTTAGAGTGCACAGAAGAGCTATTTGACTTGGCTAATGTTTTCTTTCAGAGCGAACCCCAGAGATTTGCTGTGAATCATTTCCATTGAGGTTAATTGGACAACACATCGAGAAAACTGATCATAAACTCAAGCGTCATTTGCTTAAATGCTAAAGACCAAACTGCAAAATTGAAGTTGATTTTAATTGGCGCCCTTCTGTGAGGTGAAAAAAAAGTCAATTAATGATTATTCTAATTATCAGAGCATGTAAACATCCCTCTCTTGAAAATTTTATTATATTTTCTCCTTCATTCAAGAACCTATATTATTCCATGATTCAACTTTATAGAAAATACTTAGGTGAATAACTACAGCCTTATGAATTAATTAATTAGCACTTATTAATGATACGTACCAAAGTGGAAATAAAATGCACTTAGTTGAAATCTGGCTATGAAATGTTCTTCATTCATTTGCAATTTAATTAACCATTACACATATCATGAACTTTTGTACTATGTTTTACATATATTTCTTGAGAATATATTTTTAAAAATATATTTGAACTATATTTTCTTTGGATCATTTTTCCAATTTTATGTTTATCTTTTTTATTAATTTCAGCGAAAAAAAATAGCACCAAGACAGTTTCACAACAGATTAGTAGGACAGTTCCAATAATTAATGCATTGCATATTGTTGTCTACATAGTATTTGTTCAGAGTGCAAGAAGCAGACTTGATATCTTGTATAAACACTATTAGTACAAATCTTTCTTTAATTTTTATACCTCATGGTTAGAGTTTTCTGCTAGTCAGTGGTTCTCAACCTTTCCAATGTCGTGGCCCCACAATACAGTTCCTCATGTAGTGGTGACTCCAAACCAAAAAATAATTTTGGTGGGTACTTCAAAACTGGAATTTTGCTAGAGTTATGATTTGGAATGGCGTTAGGCGAACCCTGTGTTTTGGTCGTTCGACCCCTGCCAGGGTCGCGATCCACAGGTTGAGAACCGCTGAAGACCTTCTGTGAATGAGTCGTATCTAGTGCAGCACATGAATGTGACAAATGCAGTGACACCAAAATAAAGGTGTCGATTGTGTTTAGGAGAAAGCACCACTAACATTTTTACTTCTTAAATGTAATGAAGTAAATAATGAAATAATTGCAATTTAAAAAGTAGGACTAGAAACAAAATACCAGCAATTTGTTTTTATATCCAATTTTCTTTGAATGCTGTTAAAATTTTATAAACATTTTAATATCAAACTATAAAGTTTTGACTGTTCCATGCAGCATTATTGACTTAATGCCTTGGTCATCTTTCATCTTTTTGACAAAATACTGAAATAATGGGCTTAAGAGAGGAAGGATTTATTTTTGTTCAGTATGTCAGAAGTTTTATGCTAAGACTGCTGGCTATACTGCTTTGGGCCTGAGGTAAAGCAGAATATCATGGCAGGGATAGCATGCTGAAGTAAAGTTGTTTACCTCAGGGAAGCCGAGAATAACAAGAACGAAAAACAGGTCTAAAAACATGATAGAATTCCCAAGGGCATGCTCCCATGATACTTTCCATTAAACCAACCAGTATCTCAATGTTGCCTTCACTTCGCAATAATGCCACAAAATTGTGACCTTTCTAGTGGATCAGTCCACTTGTGAACTTAGAGCCCCTGTGGTCTAATCACTTTTGAAGCTTCATCTCTGAACATTGCTGTTTGTGAACAAAGTCTTTATTTAACTCAGGTGCCATGGGGGATAGCTAACAGGTGGTCAACTTGCTACACTGAGCTGAATTAAACTAGCATGGTGCTGTGTGGGAGGCCCACGTGAGGCTCATTGCCAGCAGCATAAAGGCAGAACAGGAGAAGCTGCTATAAATGCTGTTAGGGATGCTTTTCTGAGAAGCTGTTGGAAGCTGCTAGTTCTCTTGGACTGGTTTGCTGGAGGACATTATCATGCTGACTCTCCTAGTGAACCTTGGAGAAGATTAGGTCCTCATCTTGAGCACTGATTCCCAGCTCTGGAGGGGAAGATAGTGCACTGCTCAGCCTCATGAAGTTTTTCACATTGTCTTTCCTGATGGGGACTTGGCTTTTCTCATCTCTGGGGGAGCTCGGAACTTCATCATTGCTGAGGACAGCTGTGGTACTTTTGGGGGAGCTTTGGTGCTTACCTTGAGTGTGGCTTCCTAAATCCAGTTCAAATCCCTCAGCTTAATAGCACAGATCCTTCTTCCTGCTGGCACAGACTTCCTAGCTTCCACCACCGACCTTTGGGCCTTTTCAGCACAGATCCATGAAGCAGCCCTGCATGGGACTTTGTTGTGGGTTCCAGGTCTCCAGTAGGAATGGTGAGAGACATTGCTTTGAGCTGTCGGCGCTCAGCTGGATTCGTTATTATTTAGTGTGTTGATAAATTTCCTGCACTTGTAATATGCTATTCTTGGGTAATTCATTATAAAATACCATTACAAAATGCATCCTGTACTATATTGCTCACCCTGCAAAAATCCCAAACCATAACAGGTGCCTTTGAGGTTCATGTCCACGCTAAAATGAATCACAAAGCCTTGACTTTGCTGGTAAGGTACTGAATTATCATCCTCACTATAAAGCATTAATTACTTATTCTTCCTTTATTCTATGGCTCTTCTTTCATTCTTTCTTTCCTTTGTTTCTAATTTCAGGTACTAGATTGGCCACTGGGATGTTTAAATTTTTTCACTGTGTTTAGGACAGATTAAAAGATTTCTAATCTGAATAAATCACAATATGCATAAGTAGCATCTCCATATTATAAACCACCTGACAGCACAGACCAAATGCTATATTTATCTTGCACAATGTCACACTAATTTAAATATTCTTAAAAACTAATTCAGTGTTTATTGAAGAATTAAACTTGGAGTAATTTAATTCTCTTAGGAATCTAGTATATCCTAATGATTTGAAACTATTGGTTTCTAATTATTTTTAAAAAGTACTGTGAACAGAGTCTCACTGCATAGCTCACACTTGTAGTGATTATCCTGTTTTCTGCCTCCCCTGCACTGGGATTATAAACATGTGTCACTGTGCCCAGATACAGTGGCCAGCTCAGCACACCCAGGGGTGGGTCCAGTGCAGCATGTGGTACAAGAGGTTGAGCCCTGGTCCCTCAGCTTGCCTAAGCAAACCCTTAGTTCATTGAACTGTCTCACCAGCCCTTATTGATTTCTTTAAAGCAACTTCTTTTAATAGAAGATATTGAAGCATTCACTTTGAAACAGAAATTTATATGTCAGTCTTTAAAACTGTCACTTACTAGATCATGTAAAATGTAGAATCAATTAAAAGGAATATGGAAGATAAGTAGATAATAGCCTATGCTTTAAGTCCTGTAATGATGAGCTTAGTACTGATTCTCACATTTGGAGACTATGATTGCTCTGGCTTTCTGATATGAATTAGAGCAATATCTATCTGTTTCAAAGATTGTTGTGAAGGGCACGATGATGGCCATCTAGGTGTTGGTAGTGAAAGATCACTAAAACACAACACACAGCTGAAGAACGCCTGAGTTAGATGCTGAGGAAGTGGTGAAGAGTGAGAAACTGGACGGTGGATGGAATGAGTAACTTTTGAAATTAAAAATCCAGCATCCAGAGATTAATAGATGTTAACAACGCAGCCCAAGATCCTATTTTGGAGAAGCAAAGAAAATCTAAACATTATTTTCTTACTAGCAACAAAGTTTACCCCTGCTACTTGCCCCAAAATGGATCCAAGTGATATTGATCTGAACAAAAAGAAACTGTCAAAGTATATGAAATGACAAAGGAAGCCACAAAGAAAGTCAAAATGGTGCTTGTTGAGCTCAGAGATGATATAATTAAAAAGGAAATTGGCATAATAAACAAAATGATCAATACTTAAATAAACACAAAACAGAGTTGAGATAACCGAAATAATTCAGAACATGAATAATTAGTTTAGTAAAGAATTAAAGTTTATAACATGATTTTAAAAAAAATCTAGTAGTTCAGGGAGAAGAAATAAGCAATGTGAGGAAATAGGGTCAGAGCTAGATGATAAGCCAATATTAGTTACCATCTACTCAGACATAGCTTAAAAACAACATGTGATCATGGGACATGGATCCAATACATACTAGATTCTGTAAAAAGGATTAGGCTACTATTACCTGCAATTGGAGAAATTGTGACAATAAAATTTCCAAGTACATGGAGATAATTAAATGGATAAGTAAGTGAGGTATTTAGGACCCCATATATGCATGATCAGAAAAGAATTTCCCTATAACATAATCCCAGTCAAAATCCCAGAAGTCTAGAAGAGGTACAAAATTTTAAAAGCTGGTTGAGTAAAAGAAAACTATCCTCCTTAAACATAAACCTGTTAGAATTGTTGTAGATTTTTCAGTGCACATACTAAAGGCCAGGAGATAAGTTCTAAAAGGAAAGTCTTCTGGTTCCAGTTGACACATTACTAAAAAACTATATTTTAAAATTGATAGAGAAGCCGGACGTAGTGGCTCACGCCTGCAATCCCAGCACTCAGGAGGCTGAGGCAGGAGGATTGGTGCGAGTTCGAGACCAGCCTGGGATACAAAAGTGAGCTCAAGGCCAGCCTCAACTGCATAGCGAGACCCTGTCTCAAAAAGCCAAAAAAAAAAAAAAAATTGATAGAGAAATTAGAACCTTTCATGTCAAAGAATACCTTAAGCATGACTACTAAGCCACCACTTCAAAAAATACTCAAGAATTATCTTAGAGAAAACAAAGACATCAAAACAAAAGGGATGGGCTGGGGAGATAGCTCAACAGTCTAAGCACCTTCCTGGAAAGCTTAAGGACTTGGGTTTGACCTCCGGTACTGCAGGTCTTGCCAGCCCCAGAACCCTGGGCACTTTGTGGACCAACAAAACCAGGATAGTGGTGCACCCCTATAATCTCAACTCTGGGGAGCCTGAGACAGGAGGATCACTAAGAGTCTGAGCTACGCAGTGAGCCTGTGTTTCAAATAAATGAAGATTATAAACAAAAGACAAAAACAACAGGGCTGCTGGAATGCATATAGCAAGGAGGGTTAGCAGCTAAGCAAAAGGGCGACACAAAAATCCAGCAATGAATAAGCAATCCCACGACAACAATCCTCCCTCAGTAGTGGTTCTCAGTGTAAATAGTCTTAACTTCCCAAATAAAAGGCACAGAATGCATCACAAACAAGCCCAGCGGTATGTTGTATATGAGAGACTTATTTAATGCCCCAAAGAGTTCACTGACGTTTTCAGCTACTGTTCTCATTTGCTGGGACAAAATGCTTGGCTACAATTTAATAGAGTTCATTTTGACTCATATTTTGTTCTACGCTAGGATGGATCCAAGACACGACCAAATGAAGAGGGGTATAACAATGGAAAAGCTGCTCACATTCCAGTATCCAGAGAGTAGAGTCAAAGGGGAAAACTGGGGTGGGAGCTAAAGCCTCCTAGGCCATGCCCTGTGGGCCATGTCTGTTCCAACCAGACCCAAATTCCTAACGGAATGTCAGCTATAAGTTACCATTATCTAATCACTTTCCAAAAGCTGCACCTATGAGTGTGTGTCTGGTGTGAAAACATCTAGCTATAAACCATAATATGCTATGGCTCCCAAAATTTCATGTGCATTTTTAATGCAAAATGTACTCAGTTTATCTCTAATACTTGCCAATGCCCTGACAGTTTCAACATTGCTGAAAAGTCTAAGTTCAAAGTTTCCTCTGAAATGGAAGAACTGTCCCCTGTGAACATGTTTAAATACCATAAAACATTAAACACTGCTGATGTACAGTGTACAAGAACATCTGTACTCCAAGAAGGAAGAAACAGGGATAGAGAAAGAAATCAGACTTACATAAGAGTGAAACCAAGCAAGGGAGTCATAAAACTCTTTAGCTCCATGCCCAGAAACTGAGGCAGGTCACAGAAGTAAGAACAGAAATCCAAGCGATTGGGCACCCCAATTCCTATGGTGTTGCTGGTGGTTGAAGCCCACATGGCCCCTCTCTCAGGTCTCATCTGTTGTCCCCTGTGGTATTCCTCAACCACACCTTCCTGTGGTTCCGGCTGTACTTTTGTTTCACCATTACAACTTTGCACAATGACCTTCTAGGGACACACTGCCTGACCTCCAAGGCTATCTGAAATCTGGGTGGAAGCTTTTCTGACCCTTTAGGCCTTACATTGTTCGTGCCAAAACCAGCCCCATATGGATGACACTAAAATCTGCCACCACATCAAATAGTGCTCAAGCACCTTTACACTATGCCTACAGAACTCTCCCAGTTCTTGAATGGTGGAGCACTATAAGCTGGACTTTTGGGAATGGATTCTCTAGATGGTTTTTCTAGAGCACTGTGTCCTACAGCTTTCTTCTCAGAGCAAAGACTTTGACTTTTGATCACAGAACCTCAAACTATCTTTCGTGTATTATTGATTCAGAGAGCTTAACTCCATTTTAACGCTAAACTTTAAGTCAACTATTTGCTTCTCTGTTACAACTTCTTCTTGGAAAATTTAAAGACAATTTAAATAAGCTTTTTGCTCCTGTTTATCACAGCAGACAGATCTTACTAAAAACAGTATTCATACTACAGACTGAATATTGGGCTACTTTGAAATTTCCAGCCTAGTTTAACTAGTCTTTTTCTAGGTTTCTTTTTCTGATGTGTGTGTGTGTGTGTGTGTGTGTGTGGCCCTAGGGATTGAACTCAGGGCCTTGTGCATGCTAAACAAGCACTTTACTACTGAGCTATTGATTTTTTGTACCTAAGATTAACTTGTCTTCTGTCTTCTTCAAAGACTCAAGACATGAGGATAATGTAGAATTTTTTTTTTTGCCAAAACATAATACACATTGTCTTGAGTTCAACTGCCAGTGTCTTACACCTAACTTTTCTTGTCTCAATTTTGGAATTGGTATTTCAGTCCTCTGATCTCTAACCATAAATTCTCATCAAACTTGGCTTAGAGATTTCCTGTGTTGCACACCCAGCTAGCATTTACAAATTTTTCCAGCTTCCTAGTGCGAACCATATCTGGAGTCTTCTGAACCTCATGATGAGGAATCATAACAAAGAGTTCTCAGAACCAGAATCTGTCTTTATTCTTTGCCTTATTTTTTTTTGACCAAAGCAACTGAACATCACAATTTAAGAGAGGACACGTTCAATCTGATTCAAGTTTCAGCTAGCTCTTAAATAGGACTACAGGGCCTAGGGCCTTGTTAAAAACAAAAACAAAAACAAAAAAAAAACAGCCATTCATTTCACTAAGCTAGTCAGACATAAGCTCCCTTCAAAAGTCTCATCTATGAGCATGTAAGATTCTTTGGAAAAGTCTAGACACAAGCCACAACATAGATTAAACATTAATGAATTGAAAACAATATTCCATGAAACAGGCACCTGAAAACAAGCAGGAGTAGCTATCCTATTTTCAAAGTAGAACAAGCCAAACTTGATGGAGCAAAGAAGGTTGCAATAAATTGGGTAAGGAAATGATTCAGCAGAAGGAGATATACTTATTGATATATATGCACCAAAGCAGCATAGGAAACCTTGTTAAACGAGTACTACTAAACATAAACACAGTATACTGAGGGACTTCAATATCCCATTGTCACTGATAGGGGTGAACTAGATTAAAAAGTCAACAAATATCACAAGTGATCAAAACTTTTGAAGAAATGGATTTAATAGATATTTATAATCTGTTCCAATCAACAATTACAGAATGCATACTTTTTTTTTTTTTTTTCCGGGACTGGGATTCAAACTCATGACCTTGCACTTTCTAAGCAGGCACCACGGAGCTATCTCCCAAGCCTCTACATATTCTTTTTAGCAGCACATGTAACATTCTCTAAGATAAGCCACATAGTAGCTAAGAAAATATTCTTTGGCACCACCATGAAAGGTTGTTCTCTGCCATGTGCTGCTTTGCCTTGAGGCCAACTGCTTATGGCCTGAAACCTCCAATAACTGTGAGCTGAACAAACCTTTCCTTCCTTCATTTTCTGTGTTGGGTATTTGTCTCAGCAATCAGAGAAGAGTAACTGAGACAAATACTAAGAGGGTTCACTTTTCTTATTGTAATAAACGGTACAGGAGCAATGACATCTAAAATATGGTTCTTTTGGTAGAATAAAATTCTCAGAGGCTGAGGATGTAGCTCTGTAGCAAAAGCATCTGCCTGGCAAGTTCAAGGTACTGAGTTTGACCCCAATACCAAAGAAAGAAAAAAAATTAGAAGAATTCTTTGAAGAGTGAGTAATTAAAGAACCTATATAGAGCCGGACGTGGTGGCTCACGCCTGTAATCTCAGCACTTGGGAGGCTGAGACAGGAGGATCAATGTGAGTTTGAGACCATCCTGGGCTACCAAAGTGAGCTCAAGGCCAGCCTGAACTGCACATTGAGACCCTGTCTCAAAAAGACAAAAAAAAGAACCTATATAGACCAAGTACATGTAAAGTAGTCAAAGGAGAAGAGGTTGATAAGTTCACAGACAATTCAGAGACCTTCTCTTCAAAGTACAGTTCTTTGGGTGCATGGCCATGACATCTATTTGCACTGTTTATGGGTTCTTTGACTACGGTAGCAGAATTAAGTGTATGTAATAGAGGCCATTTGAGTAACAATGCCGAACACTTATTTCTTGGTTTCTTGTGGTCTATTTTCTGAACCTTGAACTAGAAAATGACCAAATAAAGGACTGATGATGGTTAGAGAAATAAGTTTTCATTATAGGAGTTTGTCACTTAGACAAATTTGAATGTTGAGCTATTCAAACTGAAGACAAAGAATTCTTACAAAAAAGTATTAAAAAATAGAAATCTTGAAACAGAAGGTACTGATTCATATATTTGAGGCCTTATACTACAATATTATGATTAAAATAGACAATTCTTTTTATGTAAACAGCCATACAATGAGGATTCGAGGGCGCTAGTGGTCTTCGTTCATAGTGCCAATGAAATCACACTCTTCCTCTTGAAAAGTCTACGTTCTTGACTGCAGAATGCTGAATAATCCTACTTGTACCTTACGGACTTGTTTGGACCTCTTCAATTCTTTAACATAGACTGAGAAGTCTGGCATATTCTGGTTCCTTCCTGTTTTCATTTTCCAGCCGGAACACTCAATTTTATTGTTCTCATATAGAAGTATTTAATTAGATCCTTCCTGTTATTATTTTATTTTTGGCAGGATTGGGGTTCAAACTCATGACCTTGCACTTGCCAGGCAAGCACTTGTGCCATGGAGCTATCTCCCCAGCCCTCTTCCTGTTATTTTTGTTGTTGCTATTATTATTATTATTATTATTATTATTATTATTATTATTATTATTATTATTGTCATCCATGGACTTGCATTCTCATTTTCCGTTCATCTGATTTTTGTACTTGTGATTTTTGTTTGATTGTTTCTTTGTGACTGAACATTTTCTGGCACCTAGGTTGAGTTGGTGTCTCCACACTCCCAACATACATTTTCATATTTCTTGTGTTTGCTCCTTTTAGCCAGATTGTAGCTGTCTTTGTAATTTTCTTCTGTTTAGAGAATAAACTTTAGTAGAACAAGGACTACATGATTCTTTGAAGACCAATGCATGGAGCTTAGCCAGTATATATAATTGCATATGCATTTAAATCTAAATAAAAGTATGAACAAATAAATTTATGTAAAAGTTTTATGAGCGACATATTCTCATCACTTCTTTTGTCAATATGAAATGTGACATTTAAAAAAATTGTATTTGTATTCATATTTGCTGTAGTTTGGCTCTTGACTGAGCCCCCAGAGCCCAGATATTGAAGTTTTGGTCTCTATCCAGTTATGGTCTTGGGTACTGTCACACATCAAGACCTAGTGTTTAATATCAAATATCTATTAGAGGTCATGCCCTTTACATGGCTATGGGACTGTAGCCTTTCTTAATGTCCTTCTTTTTTGTTTCTGGACGACCATAAAGTGAACAGGGCACTTCACAATGTGTTCACACTGTGGTACGCTGGGCTGATATAGGCCTGAAATTGCAGGACCAAACTACCAAGAACTGAGATCTTTAAAATTGAGCCAGAATAAACTTTTCTTATTAAATTGAGTCTCTTCATTTTTGTATAGTAATGAAAGGCTAATGCAATGCTTTTGTTTAAAATAAAATATCTTAAAATATAACCTGGTTGCAGAAAAATTGTATCACCAGGGTTTATATATGGATCTATATGAGAAAATTAATTCAATCATGTCAGAATTTTGGTGAACAAAACATAAAACTATCAATTTTTCATAAGAGCATCCAACACTGGTTGGTTAAATCATTCAGTGTTTATGAATCATTGTTAGTGCAAGTTTGACTCACTTCACTTGCCAAAATTGGGAAAGAAAAATTATAATGTTGACATTGAGTCATCTATTCCTCTGAGGGAGTTATGATGCTTTCTTTTGCCTCTCTCTACAGAATATGTAACTTGGGAGAAAGGATTGTCTAAAAAGATAAATCATCTCAGGTGCTAAAGTTGGGTAAACGTAGCCTATAGAAAAAAAAAATAAATATAGTTTTAGTTTTTTTTTTTTTTTTTTTTTTGGTGGGAGCAGGGTTCAAACTTACAACCTTGCACTTGCCAGGCAGGCACTAGTGCCATGGAGCTATCTCCCTGGTCCCGTTTTTTTTTTTAACTTTAGTTGCTTTATTTGTTTTTTTATCTTTTTTTTTTGAAATTGTTTTTAGGGGAGGTTTAATTTTTCTTTTGGTCCTGAGATCTGAACCCAAGGCTTATAGCTTGCTAGGCAAGCTTTCTACCACTGAGCTAAACCTCTAGCCCAAATATAGTTAATCAAGGTTTTTTTCATAAGTTCTCGGTAGGCTCAATTTCTTATTTAGTGTTGTATTTACAAGAAGTTGTGAAGAGTGCGAAAACTAGAGTTATTAAAAATAACGACATTTAGTATTTATCTGTTAATTTAATTTTATTAAAGACCTGGGTCATGTAAACCTTTGCTCTCTAGAAGCCTTTTTGTAGTCACCTTCTGCCTTTTAAGAAAAAGATAATGAAAGTAAAGAGATCAGAAACAAAATGACAGTGAACTTGACAGTCAAATGAATATGCAAGAAGAATTTGTTCATTTTGTAATAAGTAGGCATAAGTAAGAATATTTTTATTAAGAACTTATGATGCTTTAGTCTAGAATCCAAAGCATAAGTATGTTTCATCAGCTATTTATTAATAATTTTACTTAAACTGTGTTGCCAGTCAAATACATTATCTTTGAAGGTCTATATTTAAGATTTGGAACAGTGCACAGCTATAGTAAGCACACTATTCAATATGTGCCTTTTAAGTCATAGAACAGGAAAAAAGAAAATACGAGCCAGATGCACCTCTATCTTGCCCTGTGATTGGTATTTAACTATGTCTTCTGGGTTTTCACAATGTATAAGATAACTTGGTTTGTTGCAACCTTCTCTCAGAAGAGGAATTTTTCTTTTCTAAATCTTCTATTCTAGTTCTCAAATTCTCTCGCTTATTAGTAATAGGATATTTTCCTACAGAGATAGACAAAGTGCACAGATTTAAACCAGAAAAGGAAATGAGAGGTATAATGAGGAACATGAAGCATAATCTCCAGAGGCCTTGTCTTCGTGGCACCCACTCCAGCATGGATAGGCCACTTGCAGGGCAAGCACGGTCTTGATTTGTAGATTCCTGTCTTCCTATAAGCACTAGTTATGTGTAAGTGAATTTAATGACGCTTCATTGATGTCAAGAACTTGGTATCATTTTAAGCCGGTATTAAGATGTTATATGCAAATTAAGAGAAGAATTCTTGTATTTAAAGACTGGAAGAAGGAACATTAGTGTAAGTAGGAAAACTAGTCCAAATTGATGATTGCTAATGGCCTCAGAGCATACTTCTTTTTTGATTCTGGAGAAATAATTTGCTAGTATATTTGATTTGATTTGTATGCGTGCGTGCGTGTGTGTGTGTGTGTGTGTGTGTGTGTGAGCGAGCGAGAGAGAGAGAGAGAGAGAGAGAGAGAGAGAGAGAGAGAGAGAGAATCTGTGTCGCTGTCTGTCTGTCTGTCTGAACTTCCTGGAGGGTCCAATCCCTCTGTGACTGTAAATTAACTTCTGAGAAATTTAACTGTTTATATTATGTTAATTTTAGCTGGCTTCTGTTTCTTAATGAAATAATTTTCATCCATAGGAAACTAGCACCTAATATGGGTCCATGAAATTTGTTATACATGGGTAGATGCATTAAAATGATAGGAAAAGCCAGGCGTGGTGGCGCACGCCTGTAATCCCAGCACTCGGGAGGCTGAGGCAGGAGGATCTGTGGGAGTTCGAGACCAGCCTGGGCTACAAAAGTGAGCTCAAGGCCAGCCTCAACTGCATAGCGAGACCCTGTCTCAAAAAGACAAAATAAATAAATAAATAAATAAATAAAATGATAGGAAATTTTCATATTTAATTAAGATCATTCTCAAGAATGGATGAAAGGGGGCCAGGGAGATAGCTCTGCAGCACAAGTGCCTGCGTGGTTAAGTGCAAGGTCATGAGTTTGAATCCCAGTCCCGCCAAAAAAAAAAAAAGAATGGATGAAAGGAAGACAAGCTGGTCTTTGGACAGGGATTAACTACTCTAAGGGTAGCTGTGAAGAAGTGGGATATATGTCACAAAAATAATTCTATACATTCTAGATTACAAGTAATAGGGTTACATGTTGTTCAAGGTCATTGCTCAGTGCTGTGTAAGATGGCATCGAATATGGAGGTGAGCAGCAGGGAGAGAAAGAGAGAGAGAGAGAGAGAGAGAGGACAGAGAGAAAGAAGGAGAACAACAGCAGCAGAGGGTTGTTCTCAGGACAGAGACACAATGCCCAGGCCTATAAATCACCTTAGCAGATAAACAGCAACTTCAGTTATGTTGTAATTACCATCACCAGACCAAAAAAATTCAGATTTGTATGAAGACCCGAGGTTGGTGATCAGAACATCTGAACTCATACTCCCCTCTGCAAAACACCTTTGTCCTTTCCATAAACCCTTTATACATGCCTCATTTTTAAAAATCAATCAATATTTAGTAAGTGACTATATCTAAAATTCTAAGGTTGATTGTAGTCTGATTCAGGTTGTACCCACAGTATGATTCTGCTCTGCAATTACTCCTAAAAGTGTCTTGGTTGAAACCCACTTGAGATCCCTCCTAAAACCCAGGAGCTTTCTTTTTAGGACTTCTTCTTTCTTTGCTTTTGTGAGATCACAAACTTAGCAGATTGAGAGTCATGTTTTTCCTGTATCAAACAGATTGGCTTCCAATATGAACCACTGTCTGGGCACACTCAATATCTTATCATTGGCATTTACAAAACTTACAGAATATTGTTTTCAAAGTCGTGAGTCACCAAGTTCTATCAGGGAGTATATGAGTACACTTGGTGCTTTGGGAAATTTTTATGTCTATATTCTACATTAATATAGAAATTCAGGCACATTTATGAAAATGTCATTATGCACTCTATTTAAGGAGTTTTAATGACTTATAACAGCATTGTCACAAATTTTCAGCCACTGACTGTATCTTAAATTCTTTTGATTTTGGAGCCTGGTCTAAGAACTAAACCTAATGCATTCTTGCAGCAAATCCAATTTCCAATTACTTTTGAAAGTGCACTTTGAGTCATTCAGAGGTTTTGCCTTCTAAACAGAAGAGAAAATGGAGATTATAAGTAGGGAAATGGAAAACAAAACTGTTGAGAGCAGTGAAGATAACTAACTATGATACTAAGAAATAGCTTGTGTGAAACATAATGGGAATGAGTAGAGAATCTCAACTATTAATAAATACCTTATCTATGCTTTTAAGAAGACAGAATTCTGCCAAGCTCTTAACTAAGTTAAAGGGCCACATTTGAAAATGTGGATTAAAAGCTACTGGCTTTAAATATTTGAGAAAGCTTCTTGTGCAATTGACTAGTCTAATTAAAATGGAAAAAAAAAACATAGAGACAAAATCAAGCAGAGAGGAAATGGACAGGAGGTTCAACATAAAACACGAGCTTACATGTTCAAATGTCAAGTAAATATTAAATTCTATGTAAATTTTCTAAGAAAGCAGTTGTGATGGTTGGTTAATTGTGTAGATTTGAGTAAGACAAGGTCCACTAAGCTGGCTTAACAATTCCACACCTTCAGGTGTGAAAGCCCCACCCCAAGACAGCTCACTGCCTGGATGGCATTTGGATCTGCTTCTCTTGCTTTGGAAGGCTCCAGCCTTCTCCTTCACCTTGGACATCATTTCTTGGCTGTGAGCGCACGCTTCTGCGTCTGGCTTAGCCTCATCAGTCTTCTGTTATAGACCCATTGGCTTCCCAATACAGACAGCCCAGAACATGGGCTGAATCCTTCAGTCTCCAGTGTACAGGAAGACCCTGTGCCCTCTTCCTCCTCAGATTCTACGGGTGGTCATCTTAAGCCAACCCGGTAATGTGTTATAAAGTTTTTTTTTTTTTTTTTTTTTTTTTTTTTTTTTTTTTTTTTTTTTTTTTTTTTCTGTACTGTGATGTGTGTAGTACTTGGGATAGAATTCAGGACCTTGCACTTGCCAGGTAGTTGCTTATTCTACCGAGATATCTCCCTGGTCCACAGCAGTGAATCTAAAAAAGCCAGTGCACAGAATGAAAATCACATGAAAAACAATTTAAAACTTTACATAAAAGTGGAGAAAAAAGAGCAATGAAGAGAAAACTTAAGTAGAATGATAAATCCAGCGTAAGTCCAGGTCTGATGTCCTTGATCTTTGCCCTTTGCCCCATCACCATGAGTCTTTTTCCTCACGTTTGCATCCAGCTGGACCTGTGAGACACGAAGCCCCACCGTGTCGCCCTGCATCTTACACAAATGCAGTCATCTGGGATTGCGCTGCCTTCCAATATCTGAGAATAAAATTTAAAGTAAGGTTTATATGTAGGTAATGTGAAGAAAATTCTGATGCTGTCAAATAGACTTGCTAATTTGTGAACATGAACACATTTTACTTGAGTATTTGTTTCCATGAGTGCAAAGATAAGCATCTATATCCTTAGCTACAGATATCGCTACATATGCAGATTTTTCTTTTCAGATATTAAACCAGTATAATATAATTATATCCTCCATAATGATTCCTGCGAGGATTTAAATGCTTTGTTATTGCTCTATGATTAAACCTCACATTTTGTTATTAGGGAAAAAGTAATGTAATTATTTTCTAGTAAGACATTTCCATTTTTATTTATAAATATTATTAGGCTACTATACCATCCAAATAAAAGCTTATTACCCTCTCAACTTGCACATAGATAAAAATCAAAATTCTTTGTTTTATTTTAGAGCTTGTTTATTAAAAGATCCTTGCTTTGCTGAGTAAAGAAAATGATTTGACATCTTGAAGATAATTCTGCAAGTGTTCTGAGGAGCCATAAAAATTATTAGTCTTCCACATATATTCTGTCTTGTAGGCCAAAAACCTAGAGCATTAAAAGATTTTTTGTACTCAATACAAATAAGCGAACTAAATGTTCTGATTTGCTTTCATACTTCTAGTTTTCTTTCTTTTCTTTAAAACTATGAAATCACTTCTGCACCCTGTGATGTAGACTGAGTAATTTCTTTAACTACTGAAGTTTTATTTTCTAGTTGGTCTCTCTACAAAGTAAGTGCCCCTCTCCTCTGACAATGTGCTGTTTGAAGAGTCCCTTACCTGGAATTATCTAACCCCTGAAGGAAGAAGTCAAGTACTGCATGACTGCAGCAGAGTGGCTGCTTCATTCCTCACTCAGCTGAACAAATGCTTCCTGGTCCCCACCACCTAGCTCTCTTCCACAAGGGGTTGCGCTTCTGCAAAAAAGATTTTCTTTGAAATGACCCTCTTCCAATTAAGGCTCTGAGGGAAGCCAGGCTGGAAAGCCAACAACTGCTATTGGGATGTTGTCTGGGAGTCCCAAAGGCAGAAAGAGACAAGATTATGAATGTGGATAAGGAGCTGGAGCCAGGTAGGGGCACACAATGTCTTATCTGTAGTGATGAGGAGATGGAGAACAGATATTGAAATCATGCCAGAGTGGGCACACTACTGCTACCACCACAGATGCCACCAAGTTCTGGACCATGGGGAATGGCACCTATTGCCCATCACCTTAATGGTACAGAGCTTGGTACCCAGGAGGGGTCCCTCCCATCACACAGTGATGACTACTGAGTCTGGAAATTATGTATGCTTGCTGTACTGGCTCCTAGATATGGTGAGATCCAAGCAGAAGCTCTCTCTTCAACCAAGCCCAAGGCACCACTGACTCTCTAAGGAGGATGGCAACTCTATGAGGCAGGAGTACTTACAGAGCATGATGAGTGTAGAGCCAGAAAGGGGCCTGAGCTTGGGTGAGTGCTGCGTTTCACACTCAGGGAGTAGGACAGAGGGAGCAAATCGGGGCAGCAGCAAGAACTGCCCTGCAGGGAAGTGGACAGAGACTGAGGCAGCCCCTCTAGGGACAAGCAGAGGACCCAGAACTTGGCTAGTCTGCCTATCCTGTAACTGTTAAAGGTGGTGTTGAATTATAGGACTGAGACAGATTATCTGACCCTCAAAGAAGCATAGTCAAAAACTAGCAGAGAAATGTGGAGGTTTTGTGTCTACTCGGACGCCTCAGCATGTTCACTCACGGGTGGAAGAATTTTAGAAGTGGGGTTACCTCAGCTGCTCCTGTTCACAACTGTGCAGTTCTGGAGTTTATGTTTGCTACACACTCACAAACACACACATGCACGCACGCACACACACACACATGTGCACACACAGACATGTACATACACACATTTGCACATGCATGTGACTGCTACACGACATAGTCTTTTCATTTCTGAACTGGAAAAAGAAGCACACCCTGAGCAAATTCCTACTGAGCTACAGACAGGACAGAGAGGGCTCCTCCTTTTTGTCTGCACATGTGGGGTTTGCTTTCATTCTTCTTTGTTTTTGTTTTTTCCTAGATGATATCTGTAAAAAAAAAAAAAAAAAAAAAAAAAAAGAGAACAGGAACTAATCTGTGTGTTAGTCCAAATAATGTTTTTGATGATCACACTAGTTTAACCTCTACCAAAGGTATAGGAAGGAACCTAGCACATGCTTTCACCATCGTGTGACCTTCATCCAGGTTTCTCGAATCTCCCACTACATTTCTCTTCCTCTTCTTATTCCCTGCCACCACACATACGCTCTCAGAGTTCCTCAGCACCAAAGTCACATCACTTTTCTTTCTCAGAATTCTTTTTTTTTTTAGTGCAGGGTCTACAAGGTCTCACTACACGTGACTTGCAGGATTCCTCCTGGTTTCAGCCTCCCGAGCACTGGGATCACAGGTGCATCCAATCACTCCCAGTCTCAGTCCGCACCTACGTGAGCCCCAGGGGCAGTGCTGGCACACCACACTGGGCATTGAACCCTGGTCCCTGCAATTGCCTAAGCAGGTGCTATCCGGCCAGCCCTTCTTTCCTTGAATTCTTGTCACTTATTTTTCTCTCCCTTATTTTTTCTAAACTATTCTATCGCTTTCCTTCTCCTTTCTCCTGTATCCCAGAATACTTATCAGCAGTACTGTTTCACTATCTTCTTGGATTTCTGAAAAAAAGTGGGAAAATTTAAAAATAAGTCTTAGATATTATTAGTGACATATAATTGGTTCTGTGGGTGCTAATATAATCCATCATTGTTCTTTGCTACCATACACAGAGCTAGTTTATCTTATTACATTACAAAATTTAAAGAGGTATCTAAATATCAAGGCATAACCAGAGCTAGAATAGCATCACAGTGAGACATACAGTAACTAAAGCCTTCTCCATAGAAACAAGTTTTTCTATCCTAACTGATCTGCAACCCTCAAAAACAAAAACATAAACATATGAGAAAACAAGGTGAAAAGATGTTTCACTGAAATAGAAGTTATTATAGGCTGAGAACTCAAAAAGGCACATGATTGATACGTTTGAGATGTCAAAGAAGAAATAAATAAAGGAATCCATAGTATAGTCAGTGAGTTGAAAGAGGTTGCAAGTAAATAGAGCAAGGATTTAATTAACAAAATGAAGTAATGAGTTTAGGAAGACACAAACAAAAGTTTGGTTGAATTAAACAAAGTAACATGACAAACAAAATGTCATGCAAGTGAATAATTAAAGGTGAAGAAAAATGAATCAAGTATAAACAATAAACAAACTTAGGACTTGAAAAAGTCAAATTAGTGACATCAGGGATGATCCTTGTACGGAGAGAGTAGCAGAGATTGAAGACAAGGTTGATGTAGTAGAGCCTGTGCTCAGTGATACCCTATAAAAAAGATATCATACCTGCTAGGTCCACACACACACACACACACACACACACACACACACACACACACACAAAACAAAAACAAAAACAAAATAAAACAAAACAAAACAAAAAAAATCCTAAACTCACTATGAGATTTGTAGGCACTTAGAAAAGGGTAGAAGATGAAGGCAAAGTTATATTAAAAAGATAGAAAAATTTTCTTAAATATAGGAAAACATTCAATATTTAATTAAAGAGCCATCATTAGAAAAAATTCTACATGTTGCAGCACAGTGAAAATTCCAGAAATTCAGCACAAAAAGAGAATACCAAAAGTTGTTAGAAACTTGATGTAAACCATAAAGGCAAACCTGTCAGGATAATAGCCAATTTCTGAACATAAATCTTAAAGGCCAAGAGATCTTGAAGCAATAGTTCTCAAATTCTTGAAGTACAAGTACAACTTCCACTCGGCTCTTCTGTATTTTGCCTTCAACTGGATTAAGCAACAAAGAGAAAGGAGAAAGGTTAGGAAATGTGGCAGGGGCAAACCTATTTTATTTTTAGAAAAGACCAACTTCAAATTAAAATCGGTTAGAAAAGACAAAGGTAGGTTACTAAATCCTGGCAAAAAGAACAATATAACAGGAAAGTGTAATACTTTTATATATACACCAACTATAAACTTACTCAATTTATAACACAAAAGCAACTGAACAGGAAGTAAGAGACACTGTCTTAGTTACTTTTTACTCCTTCCTGGGAAAATACCAACACTCAAAATGAAAGAAGGAAAGGTTTATTTAGGTCACAGTTTGTGGAGGTTTCAGTTCATACTCTGCTGGCTCCCAGGCAGCAGAAAACAATGAAGAGCAGAGAAGGAGCAAAAGCTCTGGCATCCATCAAGCCTCACTCTTCCAAATTCTGTGCTGGTGTAGAGCTCCTCCAAAGTGGCATGGCTACAAAGATCACGCGCCTCCAAAGATGGGGACTTCTCCAAGGAAGTGGGGCAGGGCTGAGCCAGGCAGGAAGGAGCCAGGGCAGGGCAGGGCTGGGCTCCTCAAACAAAGTCTTCCTCAATTCTTTTTATATACTCGGGGGTGGCCTGTCTGGCCCCTCCACATCCTGCAGGATGAGGCCTCCATAGCCTAGAACCAGCCAAGCTTTCTCAAGTTGACACAATGTACCAACTACCACAATCCACCCCTTGTCAACTTGGCAACTATACACATACTTCTTTAAGCCAATTTCCAGGTACGTAGACAAGCTTAAACATTTTACAACTTGAAGGCTGTATAGCATTAGAACCATGACATGTTGCCCCTGCCCCTCCAAATACTCATGCACATCCCTTTATGCAAAAAACATTTTAGTCCATCTCTAAGAGTTGTTAAAGTCCTAACACTTTCAGCCATGCTGAAAATTCCAAGCCCCAAGCCTTGAAGATCTAAGGCAAACTCTTAGCTCTGAGCCCCTGTACAAATGAAGTTAAACGCTTCCAACATTCGAAGGCACAAGATAAACACTGCCATTCCAAAAGGTATACACAGCAGGATACAAACAACTGGGACCAGGGCAAGTCCAAAATCCAGAAGAGCGAACATTAAGTCCTGTAGTTCCATGTGGAACATCCAATGACACCTGTAGCAAGTTGTGAGTTCCAGATGTCTTACGTGGCTCCACTGCATGGCTCTCATGGCTTTTCTCTCATGGCTTTTCTCTCAGGCCTTCTTTGCTCCCTTTTTGCAGCTTTTTGTAGACCACCCACATTCCTGGCTTTTCAAACTTCTGAGGTTTCCTCTGAATAGACTTCTCACTCACAGCCCTCTCAGGGCCCCATTGCCTGGCCTCCTAGGCCTTCTAAAATCTAGGTGGAAGCCTTTCAAACTGCAGAGCTCCTGCATTCTGCATGTGGCTGAAGCCAGCATTATGTGGATGACGCCAAGGGCTGCTACCACCTGGAGCAGTGGCCAGGCTTCCTTTACTCTTGCTGTAGGGGTCGAGTGCTTGGATTGCTGAGCGCTCTGACCCTGATTCCAAGGAATAAGTTTTCTATGCTGGTGCCATTCTGAAATCTGGGGTGGTTGCTGCCTCCGTTCTGGAACATGGGGCTCTGTGGCTTTCTCCTCAAAGCAAAGTTTCTTACTCTTGTAATTCTGAGGCTGCAAAGGGCAAGATACTGCTACCTCCTGTGATGCCCTCAGTACGTCTTTTTTACTCCCCTGTTCCTTCTAAGCAGGGGAGAGCCTCTAAGGTCTATCTGAGCAGTCCACAGTCTTCCTGGCACTTCCTGCCTGGCCATGCTCACAACATTTTATATCATCCTTTTGGGCTCTTTTCTCATCATGTGTAACACAAATCTGACTAAAACTCCCTAACAAGAATCCCACCACTGTCCCAATATTTGGCTGCTTTGAAATTTCTTTTCACTGTGCTTAATTTCAGTCTCAGGTAAACTCTCTGGACAGGAGCAAAATGCAAATAGGACTTCTGCCAATCCATAACACAAATCATCTGCAGTCCGATGACCAATGCTGTCCATTTTCCCAGAAGAAACTTCCTCAACCTCATCTTTACAAGCAGGCCTTCTGTTAGTTTTGTGGTCTGAGTTCTGAGCAGAATCTCCTCTACAGAATAGCGAAGCTTTTCCAGCTATTCACAAGTAGATGACCCCTCCAAACATTTGCTATCTCTGCTCATACGCCATTCTTTATACTCAGACTTCAAGCCAGTCTTCTGGTCTGAGCTCTGACCAGAATCTCCCCTACCATACAGCTGAAGTTTATCCAACTCTTTGCAAGTAGGCAACATCTCTGAACCTTTCCTATCTCTTCCCATAAGCCATTTTCAAAAACTTGTAATCCACATGGTCAGGTTAGTGACAGCAAAGACCTCACTCTCTGTACCAAATTCTGTCTTACTTACTTTTTATTAGTTCCTGGGGCAAATACCTGACACTCAAAATGAAGGAAGGAGAGGTTTATTTAGCTCATAATTGGTGGAGATTTCAGTTCATACTCCGCTGGCTCCAAGGCAGCAGAAAACAATGAAGAGCAGAAGAGGAGCAACAGCTGTGGCATCCATCGAGCCTCCCTCTTCCAAATTCCGTGCCAGCACACAGCTGCTCCAAAGTGGAGTGGCTGCAAAGATCAAGCTCCTCCAAAGAGGAGGACTTCTCCAAGGAATTGAGGCATGGCTGGGCCAGGCAGGAAGCAGCTAGGGCAGAGCCAGGCTGGGCTCCCTGCACAAAGTCTTCCTCAACCCCTTTTATACACTTTTTGTGCTGAGTCACTCTGGGGTGGCCCGTCCGGCCCTAGAGTGTAACCAATCACATCCCAGGGCAGGCCCTCCACTTCCCGCAGGATGAGGACTCGATGGCCTAGAACCAGCCCAGCCCATACAGCCAAGCTTCCTCCAGTTGTCACAAAGTATCAACTATCACAGACACCAAAACAATCAAAACAGGGTACTTCAATATCCCACTTCATAAATAAACAGGTCAACCATGCAAGGATCAACAATATATGTCAGACCTTGTCATCCCAATGGACTTATCAGATATCTAGAGTCTTTCATTAATAACAGAATATACATGTTTATGAGCAGCTTACAGAACTTTACCCAAAACAGACCATACCTTTGAACCTAAACCATGCATAAGCTAAAAAGATGAACTGAAGTAATATCCAGTGTACTGATAGATCATAGTAGAATGAAGCTAGAAATCAACAGCAAGAGAAAAGACAGAAACTACCAAAACTGGATATTTAAAGATATACTCGAGCAAGCAAGGGATCACAGAAGAAGCAAAGTAAACAAATTACAAGTTCCTAATAAGAAATGATGAGAAACACAGCATATTAAAACCTTTGGGATATAATGAAATTAGACTTAAGGGTGAAGTTTATGGCTACTGCTACTGACCCTAAGAGAATAGAACCATTACAAATAAGTAATCTGATGAAGTTTCCCAAGGTCCTAGAATAATAAGAGCAAACCAAATAGAAAAAGAGTAAAAGGAAAGAAATTATAAAGAGAAGTGTAAAAATTAGTGAAATTGAGACTAAAATTATCATAGAAGATTAGTGAATCAAAAAATTTATTCTTTGAATGGATAAATAAGAGTGGGAAAGTCTCAGCCAAATTTACAGTGAGAAGAGTAAAACAGACCTATAGTAAAGCAGTCAGAAATGAAAAAGGGGAATGAGCACCTCAGAAATCTACAGCATTCTAAGAAACTATTTAAAAATTATAAATTACAATAAATTGGAGATGGTAACAGAGTTGGGGATAAATTCTCAGAAGCATAAATAACCCAAAGTATACCAAGAAAATATGAAAATCTAGGATGAATTAATAAAGAGAAATCCAGTGGTTGCGGTAATAAATATTTTACTGAGTAATTAAAACTAAGGCCTAATGGAAGAATGCACAGTATATTTTCACTAGAACTTAAGAGAATAAATCACACCAATACTTGCCAAACTCTTCCATGAAATTCAAGGAGTCATAGCATTGTCAGAGTTATTCCTGGAAGCTAATGTCACTTTGGTACTAAAACCGGATGACTCAAGAAGAAAAAAGGAAGGAACATCAAAAAGCTAGAGTCCAAAATCTTTAATGAAAATAGATCCAAATACTGCTTAAAATATAGTTGCAGGGCTGGTGAGATGGCTCAGCAGTCTAAAGCAGTCTAAATCACCTGCTTAGGCAAGCTTAGGAAACCACAGGGACCACTTTACCCCTCCACCCCTAGGGCTGGCTAAGTTGGCCATTAAAAAAAAAGTATATATATATATATATATATATATATATATATATATATATATATATATATACACATATGGTGCAAACACAATGCAGCAAGTAACTTGAAAAGCCATACCTCATGATCAGGTCGGCTTCATCTTGGAATATAAACATATTTCAACGAACAAACCTAGAACATATAATATGTCACAAAAGCAAAGTAAAAAGTCATGTGATCATCTTAATAGATACAGAAAAAAAGCCTTCAACAAAATATAACACCCATCCTTGATAAAATTCTGACAAATATAAGTATGGAAGAAAATTAACTCAAAGTGTCAAAAGCCATTAATAATTAACTGTTATGGACTGTGTCTAGATGTCTCCCCAAAGACTTATTCCATCACAGTGGTGGGGGAACTCTGAACAAATAAAAAAAATATTCAATGTTGCAAGACGAAAGCACTCGACACACAAAATAAGTGTTGCTGTACATTACCATTTGACTTCCCAAGAAAGAAATTAATTCCCATTCACAGCAGATTTAGAGAAAGTTAAAAAGCTAGGAATTAACCTAACCAAGGAAGTGAAATAACTCTAAAATGAAACCTATAATATTCTAAAAAAACAGAAAGAGGATATTTAGGAGGACATTAAAATATTGATAGCACTGCTAGTGTCAAAATGATCATTGTACCAAAATGAATGAGATGCCATGTAATTCTCATTAAAATGGCAATAGAATCCTTCACAGAACTGGAAGAAAACAACCTTAACATTTGTATGGAACCAAGAGATCCTTAAACTAGTCAAAACAATGCCAAGCAACATGAGCAAAGCAGCAGGCACCATGATTTTGGATTTCTGGTCACGCTACAAATCCATAGTAAGAAGAGCAGCGCAATACTGACACCACCACAGACTTCATGTCCAGGGTAGTAGAATGGAAGGCATAGAAATAAACTCATATAGCTTTGGTTATACAAGTTTTAACAAAGTGATTAAAAATGTATGCTGAAGAAAAACCAGCTTCTTTAACAAGTGATGGTAGGAAAACTTGTTATCTATACGCAGAATAGAAACTCTAGATCTGTAGCTCTCACCCTGTCCTAACTAAAATTGAATGCAGAGATTTAGATTTGAAAACAGGCATAATTAATCTGCTGCACAATAAAATTAGTAAAATATTTGAAGACATATGTATAAGCAAGGACTTTCTGAATAAACCTCACATTATTCAAAAAGAATAATAAGGATCAATGAATGAAGCTATGATAAATTAAAATGATTCTGTACAGTAGAAAAAAACAAGTAATAGATTGAAACAATCTACAGAAAGAAGTTTTTTTTTTTTACTGCTATTTTTTCGGATTAAAGATGCAGTGAAAAGAAATTAGGACCCCTGTAATAAAGATCCAACCAAGCATGGGCAATTGAATAGGATATATGCATCTTGAAAGAAGCACCAAAGACTGATATTGCGCATTGCTATGACTTGTGTGTGGATGGCCTCCTGAGTCCAGATGCAGTCATAGGTGGGGGTTTTGTGGATGTGGCTGGATCTAGAATGTGTGGGACTGGGATTCAGGAGTGTGATTACTAAATGAGTCCATTGATTGGTTTTGCACCCACCTTAACCCACATGGTTTAGCTAGACTATAAAAGGGACAGAAAGAAGCTGTGATTGGTGCTTGTAGCTTGGTTTCTTCTACCTTCTCTCTTCTAACTGCCACAAATTGTTTCTCCTTGGTGGTGGGCCTCTGCCATGGCACCCTACCATGGAGCTAGATAATTAGGGACAGAAACCTCTGCAAACTGTGAGCCAGAATAATCCTTTCCTCTTTTTAACATTGAGTGTTGGGTTTTCTCTTAACACAGAGAACAGTAACTAAGACATATAGGTAACAGTGTTTAGCATGTTTGGCTATTGCATAAATGTAAATCAAAACAGGTTATAAATACCATTACACTCCAGAAACAATGATGAGTATCACTTCGCAAAGAAAAGAAAAGAAAACAATGTTGTTGAAGTTGTGAGATAAATGGAACTGTTTTTCATTGCTAATTACTGGAAATGAAAATTAGTGCAACTACATGGAAATCATGTGTTTCCTCAAAAATGGAGGTTCCTTAAAACCTACAATGAATATTCCATTTGATCAAGCTATGTCACTTCTGAGTATGTTTTCAACATACTTAAGTACATCATATTACAATTATACATGCACAACTTTATTCATAACAGTCAAATTCATATTACCTAAATTATTGAAGTCCCTTTCCTATCAATGGATTAAAAAAAATAAGGTGTGTATACACAGTAGAGGACTACCAGTCATAATGCTAGCTAAATTTGAGTAGGTCATGGTCAGATGGACGGATTTTGAGATGTAATGTATGGTACAATATCTCACAACTACGACACAAGTGGTTAAATGTGGCATTCTTTCCTTTAGCTGGGAAACTCAAAATATAAGTTATTTCGAAAACAAAAGGAGAGATGTGTGAGGAAGCAGGAAGGTAGATTTGTGAGGATGGAAAAGGGGGATCTGTGAAAGGGGACAGAGGGCCTTGAGGGAGGGAAGGAGAAGCCAGAGCTACTGAAATGTGGTACATACGCATACCAATTTTCCAAGAGGTGTATAATTGTTACATATAGCAAAAGTACAAAGTAGTCCATAGCTATTTCACAGATGTACTGACAGACTCACTGTTTTGTGGGTTTTCAAAAAATACCAATCTAAACATTTTTTTTCCCTTGTCTCTGACTTCTTGAAATCAAGTGGTAATATTCCATCACCCGCCTGTTCTTACATAATTATACGTGTTGTTCTGACCAACAGATCTGACATAAAAATGGATAACATACCAATGATTGCTAGTCAGCTAGTCTTGCTTTGAAAATCTGTAACATACGCATTGCTGTACGTTGCCCTCTTTCTGTTTTTTGCTCTTGCTTTTGTGTTTTCTCTTCAAAATAAAATAAAAATATAAAAAAACAAAAAAAATCCTCAAAATATCAACATAAATTATTTATCATGGATTTTTTTTTGCATATTGTGGGATTTTGCAGTCAAGTACAGTATAAGTATGTTGTTAAAATTATGTAGGTTTATGAGTTTAGACGATAGTTAAAGACCGTAGAAATGTTTTCAAAAGTGTAAGAAAGCTTTGTAAGAAAGTGGGAAAAGTGCATAAAGCTTTAAAGTACATATAAATGCTGAAATGAACATAACCTTGCTACTTATCTGATTTTCACTCATCTTGGGGGTGTCTGGCGTGTAACCTGTGATAAGTGACAGACCATGGTGCCAATGAAAATAATTCTATACCTGGAAATATTAATTAGTCTCACCCTTTACTATTCATTACTGCTATTATACTAAGCTTACTGATGGTTCTCTAAAACACAAGGTTGAAAATTCTACTCCAATATATGTAACCATGTGTAAGTGATTAAATTAAGAGTTTCTATTATTAAACATAATTTTCACCCTTTAATATTTTGATGAAAATTAGAGGCACCAATTGTAGACCTTCCGGAGCAGTGAGAGCTTTAGGAAAGTGATAGTTCCTACTTATTACTAGATTATCACACTCGAAGGGACGAGGCTTGTGTCACGCTTTTCTCTGCATTTTAAAATATTACTTAATTTCACGAAGTAGCAGCAGTTACTGTTCAGAACAGCAACCTGGGGACAACTACCTTGGTTTAAATAGGAGCTCTGCAATTTTGACATTATACTCTAGTTGAAGTTCTTAACCTTTATCTGAAAAAGAATTGTCACTAATGATTTGTAGTGCCTAATTCATGTTCTGTAGTAAGAATTAAATGAGTCATATGCACAAGGCATAGGACCCATGCTCTATGCCTGTAGTAACACATACTGGATCGCTGCTGTTATAATGAGTTATGATACATACAGTGCACAGAGCATTGTAAATGTATAGCATCAAAAGGAAACACATTGTAGTATTTCCTGTACAATATTTGCTCTTCATCAAACATCATTAGCAATCGCAGAGAGAGAATATCTTTTTCTTCTGCAACCAGTGTAACAAAAATGTAGGTGAGTGACTGGCTGCCCTGACCCGCGCAAGGCATGGACAGGATCCATGAAAGTAGGGAAAAGATGGGGAAACGTACAAGAAGCTCTGGAAGGGTAACCTTAGGGGCAACTGACTAGGGATATCTATGCTGTGTGGTTCACACCTTGAGATATCCGAAGCTGAGCTCGATCTGCTTGTCGGATGCCATGCCCTGGAGGATGGGGTCCCCACCCTGGGGTTGGGAGGCCTCAACCCAAAAAGACACAGCACAAAAGGGTATAGAAAGGAGTTGAGGAAGGCTTCTGCGCCCCATTTCCTGGGAGGAGCTCTATCTTCCTAGTGGTACTTCCTGGATGGGCACAGTTACTGTTCTTCTTCTGCTCTCTGACGTTCGCTGTCACCATGAACTGCGTTTGCCTTGGAGCCAGAGGAGTGTGGACTGACACCTTCTCTGACTGTGAGTTACACAGACCTTTCCTTCCTTAATTTTGGATGTTGGTATTTTGTGCCAGCAATGAGTAGAAACTAACAAAGACAGACTCTGCTAGGTTTTTTTAATTTTTTAGTTGTATTATTCCACTCTTTCTCTACATAGAGGTCGTATTTGTTGTGGGGAGTCGTACAAGTACGTAATGCATCTTAAGTCTTTTCTCTTCCTCCTCTTTCTTTCTTCTTTCTTTCTTTCTCCTTCCGTCCTTCCTTCCTTCCTTCCTTTCTCTCTCTCTCTCTCTCTCTCTCTCTCTCTCTCTCTCTCTTCTTTTTCTAAAAATGTATTTAGTACAGGGTCTACAGGATCTCACTACACAGATCGGACATGTAGTGATCCTCCTGTTTTTAGCCTCCTAAGTGCTGGGATTACAGGCGCGTACCACCTCCTTGTCTCAGCGCTTCCTGCAGGCTGGCAGGACATGCCAGGAATTGAGTGCCAGCCCCTCCATCTGTGCAAGCGGGCACTTTGAGCCACTGAGCTATCTGGCTGGACCTTACACTTGCTCCTCTTTCCTCTCTCCCTTCTCCTTCCAACTCTGGGTTCCCTTCACATTTACCAATATCTAAAAATCAAGTTCTTATTAGCTGTCTTTTTTAAAATTTAAAATATTTGTACTTTGGCTTTCTCATGTGAGAGACATCATGTCGTATTTAAGCTTCCTTGTTTGCTTTTCATGGTGTGATATTGTCATGATGACTGACTGAGGTCATATAGCTCCCTCTTTCAGATCTGCAATAAAACAATATTTGTATGACACAAGAACACAAGAAATCATACGCTTCTTGGGCCTAAAACTATAAAAGTATCTTCCAATACAAAAGGAAGTACTAGCCAAGATGTCCAGAGAAAAGTTGTGTGGGAAGAGATGTTAGAAGCTGCACCCACAAGACTGACCTAGGTCTCTAACATGTACAGAATTGCACACGTGGAGGCTGATGGAGATTGGTGGTGACCTGTATGGTTTGTGTCTAGGTGTCCCTCTAAAGCCTCATGCAGTATGCAGCCTGGGAAGGGTCTATAGCGTGTTCAGGGTTTCACTACTAGATCAGACTCGTAGTTATTCACCTGCTTACAGCCTCCAAGAGCTGGGATTACAGGCGCTCGCCACCTTACCCAGTCTCAAATGCCATTTCAGTGCACCCTGCCCAGGGGGCAGGGATGGCATACCAGGCCGAGGGATTGAAAGTCTGCCTGCCCCTGTGCCTGCTAGCAGGGGCTTTAATCCACTGAGCTATTTGGTCAGCCCTTGTTATTGATTATTGGGGGTGTGGATGTTGCACCTGCCCTGGGGCAGATAATTTGCTTTCAATGTAAGGAGGGAAGAGAAGGTAGCTGCTACTCCTCCCTTTGCTCTGGTTGTGCAGCCATGAAAGGTTGCTCTCTGCCATGAGTCACTCTGCCTTGGAGCCAGCTGAGTATGGACTGACACCTCCAGTAACTATGAACTAAATGAATTTTTTCTTTCTTCAGTTTGAGTGTCAGGTGTTTGTCCCAGTAATGAGAGAAGAATAACTAAGACATACATGAAGCTTTAATTTGGCAACAGAAGCTACTGGAAGAGCTAAAGAGAAGCCATAGGGGCTGGAGGTATGTAAGCTTTGCCAAGCAATGCAACACTAAGAGCTCTGATGCTAAGGCCTGACAACCACCGGTACTCAAATCCTGAAGCTGCTATCAAAGAAACTAGGCTCTTCCAAGTCATGAATTCTATCAGAATTGAGCTGACTGGCTGGACAGCTGCTGGCTCAGGGGTAGAGCATTTGTTACATGAGGTCCTGGGTTCAAACCACAGAACTGGAATAGGAAAGAGGAGAAACAGAAAGAAAAAAACATGCACAAGGCACCAAAAATATATTTGTTACAAGATTTAACACGTTCTTACCATTACAATTTATGTCTTCAAAGGTAAAGTAGATGTCACTTAAATTGACACATAAATTAGAATGGAATGATTAATAATTATTAAATAATTTTTATTGATAATTGTAGGCTTAGGAATATGCCAAGAAGTGTTAGAGTCATTAGTGAATGTTGCCTATGCCAGATGTTTCTTGCAAATGTGCATAAAATAAATAATTCCCTCTCTCAGCTCATATTCTTAAGACCAGAGATTTATTCTGAGACAGTAGTTTCAGATAGAGTCAGATAGGAGAGTTATTCTGGACAGCCTTATTTTAAGGCACTCTTGCTATCCAGAGTTGATGCTTCATGATGAAATTTACTGTATTTTTCACATTCCCTTATTCCAGTAGAGTACACAGCCTAGCATAGACCATCAATGAATGTTTAGTGAGCACATGTGTAAATGAGTGAGAATGACCAATCTTGTTTTCCTAAAACCAAAGATTTATGTTAAATCGCTTGCTTTTCTGTTTTATTTCCTGCCATCACACCTTTCCTCTGATTTGTTCCTATGTTGCAAACTCTCTAGCTACTTAGATACTCAAACTTTTTAGCATATGTTATCTTTCTGAGCAGAAAGAGCCTAGAGCGCAAGCCGCCTTCTGCTTCTGCATGGGGTTTGTTATCTACTCTAAAAAGTCGTCAAAGAACTTAAGGCTACGAAAGGAAACAAACAAGTCCCCAAGTGCCAGAAATAACATTTGGTGCTCGATGCTGGAATAGGCACAGGCATCTGAATAAGGCAAAGTGACCGCAAGGGAAGCTTCGTGAAGATTTTAATTATGAGCAGATATTCGTAAAAGTGACATGTAGTGGAGAAGAAGAGTTCATATGGGGTTAGCAGGAGAAAATATGCAGAGTTGGAGGCCTGGAAAAAGAATAGGCCAAAGAAGCAAAGGATGCTAAGAGGATGGGGACTTGTAGCTTCTTAGTTACACATGCGTCCAAAACACATTCCTTCACCGCCTATTAGAGTCCAGATAATAATAAGGTTATGAAGAAAAGCGTTCATCCTTACCAATCTTGAATTCTAGTGATAAGACAGAAAATTTACATGATAAAAAGCAAATACTAAGTGAAGAACAAAGAAAGGAGGAGGAATGGAAAATAGTGAAGTCGAGAGAATAAAATTTTACAAAGCAGCTGGGCATGATGGCACACACCTGTAAGGCCAGCACTCCGGCAGGCCCAGCATGGCTGGAAGAGTGCTGTGCGCCTTGGAGGACATCCTGGGCTGCAGAGTGAGTTCACAGTCAGCCGGAACTGCATAGGAAAACCTTCCCTCAAGAAGACACACACACACAAAAGAAAGAAAAGAGTCGGAAAAAGTGTGGCATTTATGCACAGTCGACACTAGTGGGCCATGAAAGAAGAGAAAACCTTGAGACGTTTGTCAGATAACGGATGCACCTTGAGACTGTAATGTTGAGTGAAAGAAATCAGACACAGAAGCTTGAATACTGCGTGGTTTCTTTTACATAAGAAAGCTAAAATATAAACAAAAAGAAAAATAAAAGGGGGGAGAGAGAGAGACAAAGAGAGACAGAGAGACAGAAAGCATACTTTGCCAAAAGGAAAAGAAATCGAAAGATGGTGGGAGAGGAACAGAAGCTAAAAAATACTTCAGATGTGTTTTATGCATGTACCAACTCCAGGAATGTAATCGTTATGTACTGTAAGCATGAACGAGTAAAAAACTAAAAACTGGAAAGAAGACCAAGAATGCCAACTAGTATATGAGATTATTGGGAAGAGAGAGCTGAGCCATGGAGCTAAATGTGGAGCATGGGTGGGTGGAGATCCAGGCATAACAATCTCACTGTTGGAAGGTCCAGGGGGAGTGAGTATTTCTGGGAAGTGCAGTGAGGGAGGGAATAGATTGAGGCAAAAAGAAAACAGTGCCTCAACATTGGGGCGGGGGAGGCTTGCACTTACTGATGACTTCAGTTTTCACAAAGGTATTGAGATGAAAAGGGGTTGAAAGAAGGAATCCAGGGAAGGCAGGTGCTTTGAAGTCAATGGAAACAAGTGCTACAATCAGTGGTGAACGATATCACCAATAGTTTATATGAAAGTTGCCTAAGAGCAGACCATTAGAGCCAGCGCCAGAGATGACTGCTGAATCAGCGAACACCGCAGGATTTCTGTAGACTGCTAGAGGAAAATGTCTACGAGGAGAAAGTATGAAGGAGACCTAAATAAATAAATAGGTATTTAAAAATCACAATATTCCTGTCGGTCTTACTATAGTTATACTCTTAAAGGGACCACGGCTAAAAAATAATTACTTTTTTTAGTTCCTAATTTGGGCAAGATATTTGACAGAAAAGTAGCAGAGAGATTGGAAGGCTTGGTACAGGAAGCAGAGTCTCAGCCATAACTGTTCCCAACATGGGAGGGGAGTTGCTGGACTAGGAGGCTTTCACGGAATGAAGCAACTGTGCCGAGGATATTTCCAGCGCTCTCTTTCTTTCTTTCTTTCTTTCTTTCTTTCTTTCTTTCTTTCTTTCTTTCTTTCTTTCTTTCTTTCTTTCTTTCTTTCTTTCTCTCTCTCTCTCTCTCTCTCTCTCTCTCTCTCTCTCTCTCTCTCTCTCTCTCTCTCTCTTTCTTTCTTTCCTTTTCCAATTTTATTTTAACGTATTTGGTACAGTGTTTCACTATGCAGCTTGGACTCCTAGTGATCCTGTTTTCAGTCTCCCCGGAGCTGGGATTACAGACCTGCACTGCCACACCTGATCCAGGGAGCTGGTTCAGTGCACCTGGGGCGGTGCTGGTGCTGAGTGTAGTGCTGAAGATCGAACCTGGGTCCCTGTACTTGGGAAGCAGGCGCTTAGTTGCTGAGCTTTCTTGTCAGCTCTCCAGTCTACTTTTGATTGTGTCACCTATCTTTATTTATTTATTTGTTTGTTTGTTTATTTATTTATTTATGTATTTATTAACTTTTTGAGACAGAGTTTCGTTATGCATTTTAGGCTGGTCTTGAGGTCACTTTTGTAGCCCAGACTGGTGTCAGACTCGCACCCCATCCTCCTGCCTCAGCCTCCCAAGTGCTGGGATTATAGGCATGTGTCACCATGTCCAATCCTGTTACCTACCTTTAAAAGTCAAGCTATTTCTTGACCGTGATCTCATATGTATGGCACACTGTTGGCAGAGCAGGTGAGCCGGTTCACTTGGAGTGCGCACGGTATCTTGATGGTGGCTGCTTCGAAGATCTCAGCCTCCTTCTTAAGCAGGGGCACCTACTCACAGCCTTCAAGTGGAGGTGGAGGGTTCATTTTGTGGTAGCTGAATTGCAATTTTTTGTGTGTGTGCAAAATTAATGGGTCCATATAGGGATCAAGCTGTACCCTGGGCCTTCCTAGATTACCATCTGTCTTCTCCATATATCTTCCTTCTAGAATGGATATATAGATGTTTGCAGCAATATTCATTTTTATTCCTTTCAGTGTTTTTAATCTTTCATCTTCTCGCAGTCAAATCCTATGTGTGTGTGTTTTTTTTTATTATTTATTTTTGAAATAGAATTTCACAAAGCAGTTGCCGGAAGCATTCAGTAATCGCTGGCTGAGTGCCCCAGGCAGATCTGTCATGACATGAAAACCACTGGTCAGACTGAATCTTTTCCCTGTCCTGAAGAATACTATTTACTGCGAAACTACAGGGGTTTCCTTTGACTCCTGTCCTCTGGTTGTCCCAGAGGTGCTGAACTGTTCTTTAAATCAAACTTTGAGGACACAGTTTGTAGAAATATTATGAAAATGGAAAATCTTTATAAAATAGTTCAGGGTAAATGTATTTTCTGACAAGTAAATATGGTGCGAGACTTTTATTGACTGGATTTGAAATTCAAGTCTAGCTGATAAGCTTTGTCATATGGCTGTGGTCACATATGCAAATAGTTTCCAAAGTTGAACAGCTATCATAAGCGAAAGAACCCGCTGTGGTGAGCCACTATATTGAACACTGAATATCCTCCAAAGGCTGTATGTAGAAGGTGTACAAAAGGAGCTTGCAGCTCTTCTGGGAAAACATATGTAGAGATGGGGCCCAGTAGAAGCAGATCAGATCACTGGGACATAATGCATGCCAGTAACGTGATATTCTCCTTCTCTGCCTCCCAGACAGCATGACGTTAGCAACCCCCTCTGGCATGTCCTTCTGCCATGATGTGTTATTTTTTTTCACAAGACCAAAGTAACAGAGGAAAGGGATTAGGGACAGAAACCTTTGAAACTGTGGACTAAAATAACGTTTCCCTACGACTTAGCTGTTTTTCTTAGGTATTTTTTCTTTTTGCGACACTCACAGAAATCCAACACAAAGGGCTAGAGAGAAACAGAAACTCACTACCCTACGTAATGTCCTGGGAGGACAAAATGAGAATAAGGGTTATAGTTACTGTAGCTTTGAGAAGAATAACGCTGTCGGAGCTAAAAGTAGGGTATGCCACAGAGGTGATTTGAAGTATAAACACTGCGGATGGAAGCCACAAAAACTGACAGTTTGGGGAAATAAAGAGCTTCAGATATGACGTCATGATTATCTGCTAAACACAGGGATTCATCTCTGTAGACTTACTTAAATCTGGGCCCCTCAAACACATGTGTTTATTTCTTTCTTCTGGTGTGAAATTGGTAAAAGACCCTGAAGGAAAATATTTAGAACATGTGGACTCCATGGTCTTTGCTGCAGAAAGCTGCTTGAGGGGTATGCAGAGAAGTAACTGCAGATAACAGGTAGATGACTGCACCTAAGCCCCCCGGACTGTAGAATGAATGACACTTGGCTCAAATCACTATTGTCAGTCAACGCTTGACATAAATAATGGTCTTCTCTGTTCTTTCCAGAGACTTGAGACAATCCTTCATTTTATTTTATTTCATTTTGTATTTTAGGTAAAGGTCTACAGGCTGTTCAGGGTCTCCCTACTAGATTGGATTCAGCGATCCACCTGTTTCCTGCCTCCCAAGAACTGGGATTACAGGTGTGCACCACCACGCCCCATCTCAGTGCAACCAGGGGCGGGGCCAGCAGGGCAGGCCCAGGAATCGAGCCTCAGGACCACATGCCTGTTTGCAGGCGCTTTAATCCACTGAGCTATTTGGCTGGCTCTTGACAATCCTTTAACAATTTATAGCAAAAATTATCTCCAACATCACTTATTTTTGCCCATTTAATTGCCTAGATCTTTACAGTTTGTAAGGTAGCTCCCAATTGCAAGTGAATCTTTCCATTTGCTAAGTTTCATTGTCCATAGACATTGATGTGTTCATTCCACAAATATTTACTGAGTTCCTGGTTTGCATCAGGCAATGTGCTTCACAGCAGGAAAATATGAAAAGTGATCTGTGAGATTGCACAAACCATACAGGTTCTTGCAACTGTGGTTTAATGAACATGAGAGATGATATTTTCAGGGTTTTTTTTTTCTATCTCAACTTTTTTCTATCAAAATCTGTGGAAGTTATGCCTAAATGTTGCACTGACTACTTCGAGACAAAAAAGCTTCCAAAGTAAAAACAACCAGAGAATAAAAACCAAGGAAAGGCTTTGAGTGCAGAGGATCTTTGCCTGCATGCCTCTCCTCAGCCCTCATGAAGTGTTCTTGCAGGACTTGTCCTAAAGAAGATGTGACCATTTATGTCAAGTGCTTTTCATCCAGTGCTGGTGCCATGCAGGAGAGAAAGGCTTTCTTTCCAGCTAAGAGCTTTAGAAGCCTCTTCTGAGGAGCTCTGGTGATGCAATGGGTTAGCACGCAGTACTCATACAGAAAAATCCTTCTGATAGCTTTATTGTCACAGAAAATCCTACTTTAACAAGATGGGAAGAGATATCCTAACATGTGAAGGTAGAAGGATACCTTCTTGGGACACTATGGCCAAATATTCTTGTTAATAGTTTTTCTTTGTGGTATGAAAGCCAAGAATAAGATGGTTTAAATGCTGGGTAGATCTGACAGCACGAGTACAAGTGCTTAGCAAAAATGCTGTGGGCTAAAGTAGCCGTAAAATATTCCCTAGTAAAAGTGATGATGGCAACAGTAAAATAAAATAGGGTGGTAGCTAAAGAGAAGATTTACTACAGCTTCTCAAGCAGTATGACAGCAGGAAGAGTGGGATGGATTTCTCTTCTCTCCATCATAGTTCAGTAGCCCACCATTCTTCTTTATGTTATAGTGAAAACTAAGTATTTCCTAGTTCTTAAATGTGCCACTTTCTCATTGTAAGTGTACAGTTTGAGATAACCCAGGAATCTCAAGGCGAGTTCTTTCCAAGTACTTAGATCAAGCATAAGAGCATAATCTTTTTCAATGTCACTTACAACATAATTCTGTCATGCTGTCAATTATTCACAGATGACTTCTCATCATGATGTGTTTTAAAAAGTAGGTATCATCATGCTGTGATGTATGAGGAGGGTGTGTGGTATTGTTTGTGTCTAGGTGTCCTTGTGAAGCCTCATGTGGCCACTGGGGTGGGCGTGTGGAGTCTGTGATTAACTCATGATCCAATGTCCGGAGTACGGGTGTGAGTGCTACACCCTCCCTGGGTGGATAGCCTGTATGAGGTACAAGAAGAGAGATGCTTGCTCTGCTGCTGCGGGTGGTGCTGCTGCTTTGGCTCCTCCCTTTTGTTTTTGCTGTTTTCCAACGCCACGAACTGCTGCCCTCTCCTCTGGGGCCTCTGCCATACGATACTCTGCCTCGGAGTGAGCTGATTATTGACTGAAAGCTCCACTAACATGAGCTAAATAAATGTTTCCTTCCTTAATTCTGAGTACTGGGTATTTTGTCCCAGCAACAAGAAAAACGTCACTGAGATAGTGAGGAAAGACACGGCCATGAACATGCGACACAAATCGTGTGGCTATGGGAAAGTGAGAAGAAATGGGACATCCTGGCACCACGTGCCACACTGGCCCTAGCCTTGGGCATGGTAAGCCGGCAACTGAGTTCTGGGCATGGTGGTACACACCTGCAATCTCAGCTCTGAGACGCTTGAGAACAGGAGGATTACTAGGAGTCTGAGCTGCATAGTGAGGCTCTGCACGAAATACATTAAGTAAGTAAGTAAATAAATGAATGAATAAATAAATAAATACATAAACATACATGTATAAAAAGGGATGCAAAAGTGTTCTGTTGTGTAATGAGAACTTAGAAGAATGCTTCAAATCAGAAGTACACTTTATTCTGCATTTCTAGATCCAAACAGGTGAATAGGAATATGGATGAAGGAGATTTGTTCCTTTGTCCTAGCATAGCATAAGTGGGAACATAACCGGTGTGGTCTTATTTGCCTCTTAGAAATGAAAATAAAGTTCAGTATTTTTCTTTGTCTAATGAAATATAACTTCAGCTATTGACCATTATTAATTCCTTTTCTTATAGTGACCTGCTTTAGTTACCACAGAGACATTTTATAACTCTCACTTATCCTATGTATATACATAAATTTGATAAGGCATATTAATATATACGTACATAAATTTGATTAGGCATATTAATATATATATATATATATATATATATATATCTGCCATTATGTCTAAGATAAATCATATTGTTAACACAGATTGTTATATATACACATCTTAAACATAGAAGAGTTTTTAGTAATTCAGTTATTGATACAGTAAAGAAAAAATGGATATTTAAATTTTGTTTTAATAAGAATACAAGCAGCCAGGCATGGTGGTGCATGCCTGTAATCTCAGCACTTGGGAGTCTGAGGCAGGAGGATCAGTGCAAGTTCGAGACCAGCCTGGGCTACAAAAGTGAGCTCAAGGCCAGCCTGAACTGCCTAGAGAGATCCTGTCTCAAAAAGAAAAGAAAAAAGAGAGAAAAAAAGAATACAAACAATGTTCTTGGAGTAGATAATTATCATTTTATTAAAATTTCTAAGAAAAGAATGTTTTTTATGTTAGCAACCATTCAAGCCAATGGATTTTATAAAGCTGTAATGGTGAAAGTTGTTTTGTGGTTTATATTATGGTGTTTTTGCTCTAAATGCATGTTAACTTTATAAATGCTAACCTTCAGCACTGTTGTACTTTTGATGAACTCAGGTATACTTTCAAGTTATAATTTGCTCATTGTTTGTGTTGATGCTATTATCGTCCTTGCAGGTGCTGAAAATGTACGTAGATGATTTTAACAGAGATGGAAGATATATGGTAACTTATTAACCTGACAAGTAAAATTAGAAGGAGCACTGAGATCTTTATCATATATCTAATTTTAGATATGGATTTTTTTCACCTTTATGTTTGGGATATGTTATGAATTTTATTGCAGGTTATACATATTTGGGGGATGAATAATCAAAATACCAAATCCTATATTAGTTTCTAATATCCAAATATTTTATTATATCTGTTTTCTTTTTAAGCTGCTTTATGGACATGTGATTGACACATGAAAAGCTATACACATGCATGTTGGATCATTTGGCAAGACTACCTTTAAATAGCTGCACCAGAAATACCATTACCAAAGCCATAAATGCATACATCATCTTCCCAAAATTAATTTCAATGTCATTTGTGTTATTATTTTAGTCCAAACATTTTGATAGAAATGATTTTTTGAAAAATTTGAGAGTTACCTAGACACACGGTATTGCAGAGTGGATCACCAGAATGTATTTAGCTTGAGTCACTGAAGCTTTGCAGGTGGTGACCAACATACCCATAACCCTATTCTCCCTTCCTCTGAGGCCTTGGACACCACTCTTCTACTCTCTGCTTCTAAGGCCATTTTAAATTTGGCATATAAGTGGTCGCAGTAGGGTTTTCCTTCACTTCACTTAGCATGAAAGCCTCAGGATTCATTATGTTGTTGAATATGGCAGAACGACTATGTTTTATAAAGTTGAGTATTATTCATTTGGGTACATATTTAATGCATTTTCTTTAGGTATTCCTCTGTTGATAGATATGTATTCAGGTTGCATCAATATCTTGGCTATTGAGAATAATACTTCAATAAACATTTTCAGACGAGATCGGGCGTGTTCAGGGTGGTATGGCAAGCAGATAAAGCAGAAAACATATCAATAGCAAAACCATACACTGATGTACACAGGATGAATCAGATATTGGTCTTAAGAACCTTCAAGGGGTTCAGCATATTGATTATAGCACAATGTAACGCTAAAATTATGTTTGGAATACATGTCACTCATGTCTTTTTGATATATACTGCTCCTTGTGTAAACTCAGTTACTGT